>NJFT01000134.1:0-111426 GCA_002221725.1 Scedosporium boydii
GTGGGATTGGGAGGGGCGAGGGTTGGTTGGGGGGGGGATTTGGTGGGGAGCTTTGCGGTGGATTGGGGGGATGGGGATGGGTTGCCGGGGGTTTATGCTGGTGAGTTTGATCGATGGGTTGGGTGAGGATGGTGTTGAGGTTCGAGGTGAGCTGACGGGTGTGTGAGCGAGTAGGGCAATTAGTTGATCAGGGGAGGATGATGATGTGTGGGCAGTATATACCAACGGATGAGACCGGTCGGTATGTTCTCTTGGATACGTCCCAATTGGCGGAGCTGGAGTTTTTTCAACTAATATTGGACAGAGTTTGTTGGGATTCCTCAAGAAACGGCGGCTGGCTCATCCCTCCTGGCGGCATCCGATCCCTCATCGTCCCCGAATTCGCCTCCATCGGCTACAATCCCACACACCAAGTCATCTTCATGGCCGGCCTATCCAACCCCGCGGCGTTCATGTCGTTCACCTGGTTAAAACCCATCTCCTACTCCGGCGACCGTTTCCTAAGAGGCATACGTCGAGGTAATGTTCCACTTCGGCTTTCATGCTCTTCCCACACGTATTGTCTAACTCTCATACAGTCACCGGAGCCTGCCTCGCGAGACTCCCGCAAGGAACCCCCCCAAATCACCTCTCCTCCCATACAGCCTCCCCCGCCCTCCCCCAACACCCCAATCTCTTCTGCTTCGCCGGCACAAACGCCGGCGTCCTCGCCCTCCACTCAACTGGCGACACCTCCTGGGTCCACCCCACCCGCTCCTCCGGCGACATCTTCACCACGGACTGCCACCCGTCCGACCCCAACCTCCTCCTTGCGGGCGGCAGACGCGGCATCGTGACCCTAGCCGACATGCGCGTGGGCCCCTCGACGCACGCCCCGCCGCCGAGTTTCTCCCACGGAAGCCCCGTGACACATTTACGCATCGCGCCCGACGGGAATCCCTACCGCGTCGTGGTGGCAGGGTTGAGGAGTAAAATGGCGATATACGACCGGCGCTGGATGGGTCGCTATCCTCGGACAGAGGCCCTGCCGTATCTTCCGTTTCCGGCGTATAAGAATGAAGTGAGGTTGCGGATCGGATGGGACGTCGATCCCGGCGGTGATGGTGGGGGAGCAGGGGTCATCGTTGCCGCGCATGATGATGGGCAGGTCGGTGTGTATTCTACTTCTTCGGGACGGAGGGTCGGGTTTCTTCCTCTGGGGGCCGGGGAGAGGGAGCCTGTGAGGTGTTTGAGGGTTGGGAGGATAGCTGGGGAGGAGATGCCGAGTGTACTTGTTGGGGCTGGAGGAGGGGTTTTGAAGTTCTCTTGTGGTGCGGGTGAGGATGAAGAGTAGGAGGCTACTTTTTTTTCCCCTTTTTTACTTGGAGAATTATCGATAGAGGGGAACGTTGAATGGCTTTGCGGCATGAAGACTACGAATTATGAATTTGATATACCCTTAGGAAAATAGATAGTGATCCAACAGAAACACGTTTATAGAACCGAATTCGACTTTCGCGTTTTCGGAGATGCAAGGGAATGGCCGATTCCATGTAGAAAAAGAACTGGTTCCTCTCTATGTTCGCCTAAATATATCCCTATCCTTTATCCACGCCTTCCAACCCAGTTCATCCCACCATCCTATCGATGCATGATGCGAGAGAAGAATACCGTTACCTGCCGCCCCAAAGCCTTAGGTATGCCGGCCAACCACGGAAGAAACGCCTTTTACCAAACCAACTGTATAATACGTGCATATATATGAGGCGACTAAGATCATAAGGCCTCTTCCCTCCCCTCGTTTTCAAAACTAATCCAAAGATCAGCTATCCTCCTCATCGCATAGAGACCCTACATGTAGTCTGAATGCTAAACATCATTCATATAAACATGGTAGTCCTATATTCGGGGGGTATACCAAGATCAAGAATGAGACCCATCACATCAAGCGCGCCTCGGATCGTTTCGATATGTATACGTATCCGTCAACTCAGGAAACTTCTTCTTAAACGCCTCCCCCAAAGACCAATTATCCAAATTCCGGATATGCTGGTCGAACACGGGATTTATGGTAATCTCGTCCGTATCTGGGTTCCGAATCAAGGCGTACAGGTCGTCGTACGGCCAGTGGCACCACAGCGTCGACGTATACGGTATAAAGAAGTTTTCAAGGGGGTAGTTTTGGTAATTCTTAATCACGCGCTCTCGCATGAGTGGCCAGGGCATGTGGTCGAGCCAGGCGGGGTGCGGCATCGTGAGCTGGATGGGCAGGGGCCTCAGCCAGGGCGGGAGGTGCTCGTAGTTCTCCTTGGAAGGCTCGACCTGCCAGCGCATGAGGAGGAACATCATATATATAACTCCTAGCTGCTCGGGGAGCCTGCTAAGGTCGGGGAAGGTGCCTATAATGGCCGTGAATAGGCTGGAAAGAGGGTGCGCTCCTGTGGTGTCGTCCTTGTTGAGAAGAGACGAGACGGATGGATATTTGGGGCCAACAACTTCAGCGCGAGGCTGCCCTTGCGCAAGAAGGTCGTGACGTTCCCTGAGGAACTTGAGTAAAATGTCGTCGAGCAAGCAAGTTGTTTCATTGTTCTTGACTGGCGTCGCATAGAGTGGTAGTTCCAGTTCGGGCAGACGGTGTTTGTCGCCAGGTGGAGCATAAGGGCGTGACATTGCAGCGCTGTTTGATATTGCCATTGGCGGCCCAGGGTACCTCTGGTTTTGGCCCACAGGTTGCTGTACAGCAAGAGGCCGCGGCACTTGGTGGTGGATTGGGCTCTGTCGGGAGCCTTGCGCATCGATGAAAGCGCCGTAGCCATTGGCCTTGTCTCCACTAATGGACAAGAACTCAGGGACGCTACCAGGCCGGGAGATGAGGAAACTGAGATCGAAGCGATTTTGGCCGGCTTCCAGCCCACGTTGAACATCCTCTCTTTGACGTATCAGAGTCTGCGTATGCTGATTGATGGCGGCGTGGAGGTTGCCGGGCTGTTGCAGTGGTGGTAGCGGATGGGAAGTGAGAGCCTCGGTCCTACCAATCGGTGACATGATACTGGGTGGTGTCGAGGCGATTGTGCACGTGGACGGTGCCGGCGGGGGTAAGGCGTGTGAAGATAGGCCGGCATGGCTAGCCGGTGACGCATAGTCGTGTTCACCTTCGTTTCCGTGCCGGGGAGAGATTATCTGTTGCAAAGTAGCAGTAATACTAGCTAGCTGCCTCTTGATGTCTGCATTCTCGGCTTCGACAGCTTCCTTGGCTTGGATAGCGGCTTGGAGCTCTTTGTTGTGGTCTGAGCTTTTGAGCTGTCTAATAACGCCTTCGAGGTGGGTTATCCTTTGCTTAGTCTTTTCCCGAACCGCGCGCTGAGCTATCCTGTCTGTTTGAGTTAATTGGCACAGGGAATGGTCAGCGAGCTGTAGCTTTATACCCGAAATTGCCCAAACGCGAACATGAGACGTGGTGGGAATCGGCGCATGAGCTGCGCCTAGCGTTTTGACATATCTAGGCTTGATACAAACACTAGGAAGGTTGAGGAGATAGGTGAAGGGGAAGTGGCAATTGCGCTAGCGGAGAAAGGAATTAGTATTTACCGTTCTCTCTTTTCCTTTCGCGTTGCTCATGGGTCATATCTGCGACTGAGCGCGGTTTCTTGTGAGCTCGGCGCCTCTGGCTATGGGACTCAGGTCCCGAGGTGTCCATGGTTGCTTCGGGGCTACGGTGTTGCCGTTCATTCTTGACATGGGTCGAAGGGCCGTGGGAATGCGGGAACGCGAGGCAGATGCTATCCGGAGAATTCTCCATCCGGAATGGGGCCGATGATGACGACCGACGCCTGTATCCTGGGAGGCGTCGGCCACGCGAAGGTTAGGACGGGTGGCTGGTGAAGATGGCCGCGCGGTATACGGGACTGTATCCGTCCGTCGAATAGAAGCAAAAGAGATATCAAAAAATATAAAAAAAAAAAAAATAAGAAAGAAAAAAAGCAAGACTGGTCACCGCCACAGGATCAAAGTCGGGCGTTTAGCAGTTAGGTCGCTCGCGGGTAGCACGGAGACACGAGACTCTGATGTAAGGCAACATAACCATCCAGACAATGACCTCTGAGCTCGCAAAGGCCAAAGCAACTCCGTCGAGTCGGCGCTTGCAAGGGGTATCTCCTTGACGAGAAGAGCCTCGAGATGGAAATGAAGCAGGGAGAAGAAAACCCGCAGAAGTATGAGGTTAACAAGGCCGGAAAGCCGTGGTGGAGCAGCGGATACGAATGAGATATGAGGTGAGATGGTGGTGAAAGGCTATCAGGAATAGAAGTAGAGGCTGATGTGATGATATGTTAGGTTGGCCACGAAGATTTGAACGAAGGCGCGAGGCTTCGTGGAGAGAGGTGGGTCGTATAGGTCGGGGCAACCAAGACGGGATGGATGAAGAACAAATACTTCGCGGTTGAGGAGGAAGCAAGTCAGTTCCCAGTCTCAGTTCTTCGTTCGCTGTGTCCCATTTTCAGCAGACTCGACATTCAACTGAGGTTCATGGGTTGGTGGATAATCAAGGGCGAAATCCGACTCGCTAGGACATCAAATATCAAATTCTCTGTTGGCAGGGGAGGTCGATCCTAGCTCTCTCATACCGTATCGTTGATGTGATAGACAGACCAACCACGAGGTTGACTCTCGTGCTTTCTCGATGAGAGAAGACGGTGAATGATGAGATATGTCTGACCGAGATGACTATGGGTATGGGAGAGATGCTAAATTGGGCAGGTCCTGCTAATTTGGGAAAGGTGGGAACCCTCGAGCGTTTTACTTTGCAGCTGAGAAGGGGTCCTGAGTCTCGAGGCTTGAGGGAGAAGTACCGAAGAGACGTCTGGTTGGATGGCGGCACGCTCTACCCACGAGGCTGCATGGGCTTCCGGAGAGGCGTGGAACGTAGCGTGGAATACAGGGTTAATGATACCTCAGTAATGTATGTCAGTCAATATCGGGAGGGTGCGCAATAAGGTAGTGCAGTTTGAGAAGGGTCTGATCTAGCTGGGCAAAGGACGATGTTGATGCGGCTGATGTAGGTTGGGGTCCAGCAACTTGGAGATTGTAGATTGTACAAAGGTAAAAGATACCTTTATCAAAGTACTTCGTACCGCTCAACCAACAATTGAAATCTCTTGCTTGATTGTCGATTCCAATTTTGCCATCGATATGATGATCCGAATCTGGTGGCCCAAAGCAAGAGTACAAAGTACAATGTATTACCTCGGTGCCTCGTACTGAGGTACGCAATATCAAATTTGAGGCGAGAACTGAGCTAGGACCTACCCCGTACGCTGTCTACCAAGGGTACAACAACAAGAATGAGTACAAGTCTCACTGTACCTTTGTACTTCGTAGTCACTTTGAGCTTAGCTCAGCACACTGTGCATTTGTAGCTTAAACTCAAAGCTGTGTCAAAGCAAAAAGGTACAATCGTCAAGGTTCAAGGTACGAGTACTGTTCAACCCCACTTCTCGAATATCACCATACAATTGTAACTCTGTATTAGACAATTGAACAATTGAAGCAACCGAGGCCAGACTCCATTATCGCCTTGGGCGCCGCAAGGTTAGAGCAACAACTTGACGTTTCACCGGGCAGAATAAGCTTTGGTTTTGGAGTATGCAACGTCATAACCGCGCTTGAAAAGGCAAGCAAGCTGCGCGACCGATTCGCCGATGCGCCTAGCCAGTTGAGAGCAATCTCGAGCGAGTGCGTTGCCGGCTTCCTCTGTACCTCTGTCATCATCGTGAATGAACAATTGATCAATTGCTAAAAGTTCGCGGTAAGAGCCTCGAGTCTTACGAGCGTCCTCGAAAATATCAAGGACCTTCTTCCCCAGCATGGCCCCTCCGAGTGGCAAAAGAAAGCCCTAGTGCCCATCCTCGACGAATGTGAGAGTGTCGTTGTTGACGTAGGCAAGATGGTGGATAAGAACACCTGCATGGACCCTTCAAGTCCAAAGAGTAGCGCCAAGAAAGTGCAGATGGCGTGGAGGAGATTGGCGTGGGACCCGAAACACGTCCAAGAGCTCCGTCTACGAATGGCATCCAGCGTTGCCTTCCTAAATGCATTTTTGGGGAGCCTCACAAGGTACCGTGAATGACTTTACCACAGACTTTCACGTTATCACAATGAAGCTTACTTGAGAAGCGAAGTTGCCGTGGCCACGAAAGACTCGGTGGATGGTTTGCACGCGCGCCAGGATGTTCGAGAGCGGAGAGAGCGACATGCCCAGATCCTGGACTGGCTGGCCAGCACCGACTATACCTCTCAGCAACATGATCACTTCAGAAGACGACAACTAGGAACTGGCCAGTGGCTACTTGACTCGTCAATGTTCCGAACGTGGCTAGGCACTGCGGGAAAGACTCTCTTCTGTCCTGGAATCCCAGGTGCAGGAAAAACCATCCTTACATCGATTGTAGTCGACGATCTCCTTGACAAGTACCAAGATAGCCCGACTGTTGGCGTTGCTTATGTCTACTGCAACTTCAGGCAGCGAGGTGAGCAGCGGCTGGACGACTTGCTAAGCAGCATCCTAAAGCAGCTCAGCGAGATACAGTCCTCGATACCCGGCGCTACGGAAGCGCTTTATGACAAGCACAAATCTAAACGGACACGTCCATCGACCGATGAACTTTCGGGGACGTTACAATCCGTCGCTGGCTCCTACACAAGGACGTTTATCATTGTTGACGCCTTGGACGAGTGTCATATCTCGGACGGCAGTCGGTCCCGTTTCTTGGAGGCGTGCTTCGCCTTGCGGGATCTATGCAAAGTAAACTTGTTCGTAACATCAAGGTTTATCCCGGACATTACGGAACTGTTCGAGAGAGCATCCATACTAGAAATCCGTGCCAATCCTGAAGATGTGCGGAAATATCTCGCTGGACAGATGTTCCGACTGCCAGGGTTTGTTCGCCGAGATGTCTGCTCACAGGAGGAAATCGAGCATGCGATTGTGGAGGCAGTAGATGGAATGTATGGATCTTGAGACTGCCGTGGGCCAAGAGAGGCCACGCTAACGCGACACTAGGTTTCTTCTTGCGCAGCTTTATGTAGACTCTTTAGTAGGGAAGAGGTCTCCGAGGGCCATTCGAGTAGCGCTGAAAATGCTCCATAGAGGTGTAGAAGCATATGACAATGCCTACCGCGAAGCCATGAGTCGCGTCGAGGGACAGCTAACGGATCAAGAAGAGCTCGCCAAGCAAGCTATATCGTGGATTGTCTTTGCAAAGCGGCCACTCTCAACACGCGAACTTCAACATGCTCTCGCTACCGAATTAGGAGACTCGCACGTCCAAGAAGACAGCTTGCCCGAGATCGAAGACGTGGTTTCTGTGTGTGCGGGATTGGTAGCTGTGGATGAGGAAAGCGGCATTATCCGACTGGTGCATTACACCACGCAGGAATACTTTCAGCGGACGCACGCACAATGGTTTCCAACAGCAGAGCAATATATTACGACCATTTGCGCCACTTACCTCTCATTTAGCGCGTTTGAGAGCGGTCCTTGTCAAACGACCTACTCATTCGAGGAACGGCTACAATTGAGCTACCTCTACGAATACGCAGCGTGTCATTGGGGACATCATGCCAGTGACGCTCTCTCCACCAAACAAGAAGTCGATGGCAGAAACGAAGAGAAGGCGCCGGAATTTCTCGAACGGACGGCCAAGTTCGACGAGGCGTACCACGCAGTCATGGACTTTCTGGGGAGGAAAGGAAACCGAGAAGCAGCGATCCAAGCGCTATTCGCTCCAAAGGTCTCACGCGGCTTGCCATTGTATCGTAATGATCTATATCCAAAACGAATGACGGCACTTCATCTGGCGGCATATTTCGGGCTTGAGCTGGTAGCGAAAGACCTTTTGGCTTCTGACAAGGTCCAACCTGATGCCAGGGACAGCCGCGGCCGGACACCACTTTACCTAGCTGTTGAAAAAGGCCATGGAGCGATAGTCCGACAGCTTCTCGGCACTGGGAGAGTCGACCCAAATATTAGGTGCGATACTGGCTGGGCGCCACTTAGTCGAGCGGCCTTCAACAACCATGAGGCTATAGTTCGGCGTCTTCTTGATACTAGTGAAGTTAACCTAGATATTAAGGACGGATGTGGCCGGACTGTACTTCACCAAGCCATTGTGCGTGGCAACGAGGCTATCGCTCAACTTTTCCTTGCACCGCACCTGCTTGATACTGGTAGGGTTGACCCTGATGCCAAGAGCGTCTATGGTCGTACTCCTCTTCACGCAGCTGCTTACAACGGCCGCGAAGCGATGGTTCGACGTCTTCTCGAAACTGGAAAAGTCGACCCGGAGACGAAGAACTTGGGCGGTGCTACACCACTCCATGAAGCTGCCACGATCGGCGACGTCGCCATCGTTCGGCATCTTCTCGATGCTGGAAAGGTTGACCCAAATGCTAAAGATTGCCGGGGCCAGACACCACTTGATGTAGCTTCTAAGAACGGCCACGAGGCCGTGGTACGGCAGCTTCTTGCGACTGGGAAAGTCAAGTGACGTAGCACTTATTTTAATGGTGTAGGTGCTTCAGCAAAGATCTATCCATCCTATCGATGGTCTTTTTGGCTTAGAGGGACCGTCTGGTAGAACAAGGCTGCATTGATTAACAGTCAGAATAGAGTTGAGGGGCGAAGTCCGATTTTCCAGGTATCCCGAGCCTATTTGTGGTGAGGGGAACCGCTAAATCTATAGAGGTTGGTGCTGTGAGACAGTTCTTGGGGCTACTAAATAAGTCAATTCACCACGCACTTCGGCGTCCTCGTATCCACGTGACTTCGCGACAACTCCAGTCCACCAGCAGCGCTGGATACATCTCGACATGATCGAGTGAGACGCGGACTATCAACATTGCTCCTCGGTGCTTTGATTACGCCAATCCTACGCGAGGGAATATGTCAAGTTTCCGTCCCCTCGTTTAAGACAGTTGTTCTTTCTGGGCCGACCTCTGGACCCATTCCCCTTGTGTCGTCCATCATTCTCGACACTCTTGCCACAGAGCAACTTCAATCAGGGCCGGGCTCCGGGCGTTGATCCTACAAGGAACTTTGACTCTATTCTTTTCATTTTCTCAGAATGGATGGACTGACCCCCCCTGGACGATTCCCGCCTGATCCTTATCCTCCTGGCGTTGGGAGCCATGCCCCTCGTCGAGGGTATCGAAGTGTCTCCCAGGATCCTCGCCTCAATCATCCTTTCAGTAAGTTTTCCCCGTGAACCCAAGCTCGTTGAAAAGATGGCTTGCATTCTACGTGGAACTGGGGAGGATGGGACTCTCCTGGGAAAGACATGCTGCTCATGGGTTACTCTCCTGCTCTCCTGCTCTCTTTCTCTCTTGCCGGCCTTTCATCAGGGGTCGCTCAACGCTCTCGACATCCTGGTTGTGAACATCTCTTTCTTCGGGGCTAAGTGGCACCAAATTCACACAAACTATGGTCGCCTCCAGATTCTGAACGAATCACTTTCCTGAAAGGAATAGTGGTTCATTGAATGCCGGGCGCCGCCCGTTTTTCCTAGAGGATTGTGTTTCTGTTCTCCTTCTAGGCTTTGCTTCTTTTCCAGTTCTTCTTTTCTCCCTTCACAAACCCAACCCAACCCAGCATTGTTATACTGTATATGATTTCTAGCATCTACTACAATGGTCGAACAAGTTCCTTGTCAAGTACATGATAGGGGTGGTCTTGGATCTCCTGCTCCATGTCGTCACGATGCCACTTCGACCGACATACAGGTTCCACACAAAGAAGTTTCCTTTTCCTCTCGGCCGCCTCAGACAGAGTCTTGGGCCGAGGGCCCAGGTCAGCTCACACCTTCTATGAGCACCTGGAGATCTGCTTCTCCTAGTCTCCCGGCGCCTACGCCAGGCAGCGAGGGCTCTCCCCCACCCAAGCAAATCGAAATCAACCCCCGCAATCCTCGGTGTATCCTTGTCAAGAGTCCTGACGGAAGTTCTGACTTGGTCTGGTTCTCATACCCCGAAGATGATTTACCTTTCGTCGCACCGGTTGCGGTACGCCCTTGGTCTCGGAAGAACATGCTTCCTGTTAGGGGTCATCAGCGGGACGACAGTGGTAATTCCCCGTACCCACAGCTACCTGATATGGATGCTTCAGCCCAGACTCCAGCCATCAGGCTTAGGATGTGAAACAAATACTACTGTGGGTGTTGGTCATTTTTGTTGATCCTGTAAGAGAGCAGGAGACCTGGAGAGGGAAAGGGAGCTGTTGACATGGTTGCTCCAAAGAGTTTACTAACCCCAAAGAGAATAAAACAGCATCAAAAATGGCAAAGAATAAGCAGGCTAATTCTCTGGACAGGTCCGACTTTGAACCAGGGCGATATCCAACTCCACCCTCCAGGAGGTCCCGATGCGATGGATAGTAGCGAGGTGATGGAGAACTCGGATTTGTTGGATCACGACGCTGGAGACGCATACGAAGTGGACGAAGATGTTGACTTGGAAGGTCAAGAGTACGAAGCCGGCGAATATGAAGTAGGCGACGAGTCTACCCAAGACGCAGACGAGGATGTTGACGAAGAGTTGGAAGAGGAGGATGAGGGTCTTGTGTTCGACCCTCATCCACCTGGGCTCAAGGAGATTTCCAACCTGGGGAAGTTTACTGTGAGCACGCATAAGCAAGACAACGGCGTTGAAGAGTTACGAAGTGATGATTTGACGAAATTCTGGCAGTAAGTCCAGCTCGGTTCTTGGCTCTCTCTTTCTCCCTCTCTTTCTTCAAGTGGCGTTATTTGCGGGCGTGATACTGACTGCAAAATGGCAAACGAGCAGATCCGACGGTACACAACCACACAATTTAACCGTTTACTTCGTGAAGAAAGTGGGAATCCGCGAGATACGTTTCTACGTCGACTACGACCAAGACGAATCTTACACACCAACCCGCATTATATTCCGATCAGGCACGAGTGAAAACAACTTGATAAAATTCGCAGCAATGGATCTCGCCAACCCTAAAGGATGGCAAAAAGTCCCTCTCGACGGGGTCGGCGGGGGTCCCGACGGCAACACGCTCTTCTGCTGGGTTCTCCAGATGTCCATTACGGAGAATCACCAGAACGGCAAAGATACTCATCTACGCGGTATCAAGATCTTTGCTCTGGATACGGAGACGGCGGTGGCGAATGGTGGCCCCGACCGAGGAGCTTTAGGTGAATGGGTGGTCGGCGATGTGCAGACGCCGGTGTCATCTATGCGCAGGCGGCTGAGAGGGTCTTTGCGACGGCTGGAGGTTGACCCGGAGACGCCTATTCGTCGACGGGGACACGATCATGAGGAGGGGAGCGTAGGGTCTGGGAGGAGGCAGCATCGGGAGATCCTTGCTGTGGCGGATATAACTCTGTCTGCGGAGTTTATTCGCGAGCCGGAGCTGCGCTGAGTGCACCTGGATGGGCAGGACGTTGACGAGAAAGTCTGTTGTCGGAGAAGGGCAGTGAAAAGAAAAGGATATTTGTATTCATTGTTGCACATGGTTTCGGTTGATACCCCCCCTCTTGAACTATTGTTTAGGTAGGGACCGTCTCTAAGCATGGGGTTTGGCCACTCGGTCAAGGCGCTGATTTAGAGACAACAGCAAATCATGACTCTATCCATATGCTTTTACGAAGAACTTGTATGCTTCTTCTAGGCACAGGCAGTCCATATGTACTACCTTCGTAGGCAATAAGCCAAATATTCGGTTACGCGCGTAAATTCTACAAAGTCCCGTTCACGAGAGTCAACCTCGGATATTTGATATCTAGTAAACTCCTCCATCGTAGGCGATTCCTTGGGTCGTGGCTGAGTAGGGCACTATTAACAAAGCTGAGCGGATCCTGGCGACTTTTGATTTTACTAGTCAAGCTTACCACCCCCTGCGGATCTCTCAGCGAGGCGGCCGCATCCCTCTAAGCATTTTTCTCCTGCTCCTTCGTCTCTTCCTGTGTTTAATGCCCTGGTGAGATTTAGATAGATCTCAAGAATCCAGGCCAAGGCTTGGAAAAATGTGGCTGATCGTGGCGCCAGTACTTCCCTTTTTTTCGATTGAAAGATCCACTTTCAAGATTATTTAGACATCTTGCGGCATGTGATTTACGAAGGAGGGAGGACCCCAGAGGGGCACAGAGGAAAATTGAGGCGGCGAGGGAAGAACGGACGGGGCGAGGTGAGGCCCCAGATCCTAAGGCCGGGGTGGAGGATTCGGATCGGTATTCATGTGATGGGTTTAAAATCTGACGTTTTTTTAATGATTTGTGCTACCTCTGATGCAAAGCGAGGTAAAGGTCATTATTACCGGTTGAAGCAAAAAGAAGCGTAGGAAAACAGCTTGGAAAGGCGACGATGCATCGGCGATATTGGACCGCCCTGTTTTAGCTGGGTGGGTTGTATCGTTGGAAAGGTCCCGTCATCTGTCGGGTCTCGGTCGGGAGGGAAAGAGGAGGCTCTCCCGCTTTTAGGGACCCTGGATGAAAGAGGGAATATTTTGCATGTCCAATCGCATTCTGGAAAACATTGGAAGAGAACTTACTTTTCTCTAAGGAATCGAAAAGAGGACAACGTGATGTTGCACTGCCCCCCAAAAGTGCCACCTTGGGACGGTGGTGATGCTGCGACGCGGCGCGAACGGCTTTTTGAGGCCCGCCCATGATTAACGACAAAGTATAAACACCTTAATACTCAGTTCGCAAATTAGACGAGAACGCCGCTCGGGTGCAGCTTGAGGAATCGGTCGACGGCTTTACCCAGCGTGATGTTGATATAATGACTACCTTAGTGAACTGCGGGAGTTGGGAAAGGCCCGCCAGGCGTTCAGGCTCAAGAGGAAGTATCAATATCTTCTCCGCAAAATGGAAGCACGTAGCAAGGATGCGTAGAGCTGCATCAATTGATGTGGTGCAACATCAAATAGTGTACGAAGTACTTTCTCTTGTTTACCTCCTTCGTGATCTACTTCGTACTGTAATGGTACACACACTGCAGCACGTTGCTTGGGCCTGGATGTGCCGATTATCCCATTCACCTTCTTTGGGGACGAACTTGATCGAAACGAAACACGATTGCGGGCTCGACTCCCAAGGGCTCCTTCGTAAACTAAACTAAACTAAACTAAACTAAACTTACAGGTACGAAGGAAAGCAAGGCGTAAGGCAGACAGGGCTGGCAGGGACTAGTCAGAAAAGCGCCCGACAGATGGAGTCAGTCATCGAAGATCCAAGTGTCAATGAGGCGCGTATTCTTCGTATCGTGTTGCTCTGAACTGCGAAGTACCTTCGTACTCTTCGCTCTCTGGTGCTTAAGCTCCAAGATGACATGACGAAGTATAGTTGTCTTGCTTGTCTGCGTAGTTTACAGTCAACGTCGCGCTACGGGTTCCTCGCTCCAACTGTCCTTTCCTGGTTCCTTTCCTCGGTCCATTCCTGTTTAGACAAGAACGGCGCCACCAAAACCCACGCTAGCAACTGGGCGTGCCGAACTTGAATTGATCGAACCAGAGATCAATCTTTAATGTCTGTCCCTGTTCACTAAGAATTAAGGGTTCGCAAGGGTGGATTGGAAATATTGATGGTGAACGAGTTGCCGTGGCTGATGCCCAATTCTGAGAAGAGAAGGGTCGATGCTGTCCAACGTGATCGAAAATAATGTACCTGTGTATACCTGTGTTGGGTACAAGAAACAGTCATTTCCACACTGCTGGGGCGAGTGTTCAGCGTACCCAATACATGTGCCATCTGCCATCAAAGAGACTCGGGGATTGACGTAATAGCACAGTCGTAAACTACGCTAGTTGCACCCGTGGAAGCTCCCCAGTCGCCGCAGGCAGGAACGAACCGTTGCTGGCAAAGCTCACCTCTGATCAATTCAGGCTTCCACACCTTCATGGGACTTCACATTTCACACTGGCCGCTGTTCACACCACCTTGACGCATTTGATTTGATCCTTTCCCACCCCGCCGCCAAGAGCTTCGCCTGTTTCCTACTAAGCAGATCCCGGATCCGGCTGAGAATTGGCTGGGCTCCTTCGGCACCTTGACACCTTGAGGCCTCGACACCATCTGATACTTAAACACACCCTGTCGCACCACCGCTCCCACTCCCACGCCAATCTCGAACGCACGAACCCCGTTGTTGTTTCTTTTCCTGTGTCTCCGGTTCAAAACACCCATAAATATCCCAGCCCCCCTCATTAATAGTTTAAACGTCTCCACAAACAATTAAGCATTGAAACGTCATCAAACTTCATCCACCCCATCATAGACACCCGCCGTCAATACATTGACGTTTCTACCTAGCATCATCGCATCTCCTCCCCAACACAACAATGTCCAACGTCAACTACGGCACGGCAGCCGAAGGCGTCTCTGGCGCGCCTCCCGCCGTCCACTCCATCAACGGCAGCACCGCCGCCAGCGCGGGGAAGCAGCCAGCCCACGATCATCACGATGAGGGCTTCCAGGCCCAACCGGCCATGGAGGTCGTGCCCCCCCGTCAACGGGACCTACAACGCAGCTATGCCACCATTGTCGATTCCGACGCGAACCCCAAGGGCTGGTATGGCTCCATGAGTAAGTTTTCTTTATCGCTTGATGTTCATTAATTCTGTCTCGAAAGCGCGTCGCATCCCTGCCAGGCGCCTGAGCTGTCCAACGCCAGAAGAAGCTCCCTCCATGGTCTAGACCTTCTCTCGGAATTTTCCCCTCACTAACACGTCTTTTTCTCTCTTCAAGTTAATGGACTGGGCGTCTGCATCGGAGCTATCGGCGCCGTCCCCTGCTGTCCTTTCCCCAACCCCTACAAGACCGTCGGCCAGGGCCACGTCGGTCTCGTCACCAAGTTCGGCAAGTTCTACAAGGCCGTCGACCCGGGCCTCGTCAAGGTCAACCCCCTCAGCGAGAGGCTCATCCAGGTCGACGTCAAGATCCAAATCGCCGAAGTGCCCCAGCAGACCTGCATGACCAAGGACAACGTCACGCTCCACCTCAACTCCGTCATCTACTACCACATCATCTCGCCCCACAAGGCCGCCTTCGGCATTTCTAATGTGCGCCAGGCCCTCATCGAGCGTACTCAGACTACCCTGCGCCACGTCGTCGGTGCCCGCGTCCTTCAGGACGTCATCGAGCGCCGCGAGGAGATTGCCAATTCCATCAGCGAGATAATCGACACCATTGCTACTGGGTGGGGTGTCAAGGTTGAGAGCATGCTCATCAAGGACATCATCTTTAGCTCGGAGCTTCAGGAGAGTCTGTCCATGGCGGCCCAGAGCAAGCGTATTGGTGAGAGCAAGATTATCGCCGCCCAGGCTGAGGTACCTTTTTTTCCCTTTTCTTTTTCCTCTCTTGGCTGCCCCGGAATTACGATGCTAACTACTATAACTCCAACAGGTTGAGGCTGCCAAGCTGATGCGCCAGGCTGCCGACATCCTCTCGTCCGCTCCCGCCATGCAGATCCGCTACCTCGAAGCCATGCAGTCCATGGCCAAATCTGCCAACAGCAAGGTCATCTTCCTGCCCGCTGCCAACCAGACCATGCCCAACAGCACCGTCTTCAACAAGGATGGCGAGGCTTCGAGCGTTGCCGACTTTGCTCACGACTTTAGCGCGACGAATCCCGGTCTTCAGCAGGCTATCAACGCCCGCATCGTTGAGCACATCTAAGGGGGTCATGAGCTGAGGATGTAATACGTTTCGTTCTTTCGTTCTGTCTCATTTTTTTAACCCGTTCTCGTTACTATTATTCCTGCCCCCGGTTTCTTCAAGTCTAGTTTTGAAAGTGTACGAGAGTAATGTCTGGTCTGGTCCTCATATACCCCAATCCGTCATATGGTCGGTTTCTTAGTTTATTTTGTTTTCTTCTTATTCCAAGTTTTATTCAGAAAATACCACAGCACCCCCTTAAGGGACGGAATGCCTCCTCTCTATATGCTTTCTTAAGGCACTAATGCGAGATGAGATAAAAATGGAAAAAATTGAGAAAAAAAACACAAGATGTATTTCTATTCCCTGACGATTGTTCCCCCTTATCTTGCGAAACAGGGGGAGATGGTTCATTCGTTTTACCTGAGGATAGCCGTTGTAACTGTCGATAACAAGTACGATCTAATCAAATCTTGAAGTTGCAAATGTCTTAAGAATTTTACTGCGGAAGACGGCATGGCCGGCGAGAGAGCCTCACCCGGAAGGCTGTGTACATCCTTCTAGGAATAATCCATGCTGCATCGCCCGCTCCAACCTTATGTCGATCGATTCTTCTTATCTTCCCATCCTCCGCCCTCTTTATTCACTACTAAAAAAAGACACGCACACACAAGGCCTTCGTGATGCGTCTTATTCCCCTCGAAATGGCACATGAAGTCTGCTATCATGGGGGCCTCATCTGTCACTCTCTTCGGTCTTCTCTTTTCATCTGAGGCGATCCTTGGCCGGCGCTAAGTTGAAGCGTGATGGCCACTCATGGGTTCCGATATTTAGAAACCCATACGCTATGCATTAGATATCCGTTCATGCTTTCGGGCAGGAGTCGGCTTTTGGGCGTTGCTCGGGGTCCAGGCGGAAGAATTGTCGAGGGTATAGGGCAACATCGTCGTCCTCGGGTACATGCCAATCCTAGATAATGCCCTGAAGCGTATTTCTGAGATGAATGGGGAAACCTAGAAACGTGCGGGCTTGAGCGCTTATATGCGGGAAACTTGCTCAAGTTAATTATCCCGCGTATTACCTGGCGGCCGGTAGAATCCAATTTTGCAGCACACGACAGCGACTCTCCTCATCTAACCTGTATTATAAGCAGTAATGATCTACTTTGAATTATTTCGTTGTCTCGGTTTTGAAGTAAGGTTTGAGCTAGGAGTGTGTCGAAGGAGTCGGAGGGTGTGAGTGTAACAAGCCAAGGGGAGCGAGTTGCGCGTCGTGGCCTCCCCACGTGCGCATAGAAGGACTGCCAGTGAGCTCTGAGATGTAGAATATGTTCAACGTTGGTGATCAAGACTAGGGAAAATATCATTAGGCAGAACCTGGAACAAAGTTGGTTGGCATCAAGCTCTGGATACATTTCACTCAGACCCTCACGAGGAACCAAGGGGAGGGCTCTCATGCCCATTGCTCTAGGGGGGAGGAAAGCTTAAAAATAAAAATAAAAGAAAAGTTGGTAAAAAAAAGACATCTTTTGCATTGGGAATAATCATACAATATATATATATATATATATCCTCTTTCTTACAGCTAAGCGGTGTGATGTGGTCCTCAATCGGGGAGCTTCTGATACTTCAAGTCCGGAGGCGCTCTCCTACAACAACACCTCCAAACCGCCAAACCAACCAGGCCAACAACCCCCAAAACGATCAATAGAATATGGTCCCCAATCCAATCAAACATCGCCTTATCCCAATCATCCCAAGAACCCCCCCTCACCTGCGTGAAAAACACCCAAGGGTCCGCACCAGGCCGCCCGTCCATCAGGATATGATGCAGCGGCGCCCACCCCACGCCATCGAATCCCCGGACCGTGCCGTCGGCAGCCAGCAACGAGTGGTACTTTTCGAAGATGGCGGTGACGTACCACTGTCCCGTGCAGTACATGACGACGACGTAAGGCAAGAGCCAGTTCCAGTCGTAGGGGATGAGGTTGTCGGTCAGGAGGTGGAACCAGGGGTGTTCGGGCTGGCCGCCGAGGATGTTGTTGCTTAGGGCGCCCATGCCGCCGTCGGTGGTGAAGGCGGGATAGTACCGCAATGGGTCAAGGCTTTCGGCGCATCCCTGGAGGTTGTTAGTTTCTTTTTATTTTCTTCATATTTTGTTCTTCTTTTTCTTCCGTGGTGGTTCGGAGTTGGCGGGAAGAGAGGAAGGCGGACGAGCGAGCCCTTGTAGTTTACTCACATTGTCCAAGTCGATGTAAATGCCCCCGTAATGCCGGAGAATAAAGTACTTCAGGGCATCGACTCGCTGAATGGGATATCTGTACCAATCGTAAGTCGGCAGGAACCAGGGGTATTGCTCCTCGATGAATTTCCTCGAATTCCTGCTCGTCCACAGCTATTTTTTTTGTTGAAAAATGTCAGCTGTGGTCATGTTATAGCGCTACGGAATCGCATCATATCTTTAATGAGAGACTAGGCTTCGAAGCCCTTGCCAAACCCAGTCCAGCCAAAGATAGAAGCAAAAAATGAAAAAAAGAAGAAAAAAACTCACCTTGTGTTCCCACTCGGGATTCAACAAAACACACGTCTGATGCGCCTCCTCCCAATCCTCAGGAAGCCTATCATCATTCGGATCACGCCAATTGTGAAAGATCTGGTGCAGGATCCTTGGCACGACTGGCTCTCTACCGTCAGCTTCCCTCGTAGCGATCTCGACCTGCGTGATCTTGATACCGGAATGCTCGCCGAAGACGCCGAATAATTGGGCAAAGGCCAGGACCCGCGGCACGAAGGTGAAGATGAACGTGGCAGCGGCAAGGATGACGGTGAGCAGGGCGAGGAGACGCCACGCTCGTCGTTGGGTAATAATCATGTCATGGGATGTTTTTTGGGGGAAGTTTGTCGCGTGTGAGAGGGAGCTGCGTAGCTCAGGCGGTCTGAACTTTCGTTTTGCTTGTTGGTTCTTCTGCTTGGTGTCTCCTGTCCGTCGTTTTTTTTTCCGTTTTCCTTTTGGTTTTCTCCTTTTTACTTTGCACCCCTTCCTTTTCGTTTATTCTTCCATTATCGCCAAGGCTGCCGCACACTTGCCAATTGAAATAAAAATCCTCGTGGGTTGTTTATTCGAAGACGAAGAATACGAAAGGAAGAGAAGGAAGAAAAGGGGAAATACGAAAGTTGAAAATCAGGCTACGAAGTACGAAACAGTCCAAAGTCAGTCAGATTTGGCGATAATTTACACTCACGCCCCAACGCGTCAACACAGACCCCACGGCGACGTTATCCTTTTTGCAACATTGTGTTGGTCGCGGGATTGGGATTGGGAATGGGTTTGCATTCCAACAATGAAACGGCCAACACGAAAAAATAAGGTGAGTGCGGCTCTGTGTTACCCGAATTGATTCAAACTTCTCTCCCTTGCGGAATCCCATCGCGACGCTCTCTCAAATTCCTTGCATCTCTGCAAGTGTCCTTTTCCATCCTCATGTCCCGCCAGAAGAAGGTATGTTCTCAAATATGTTTCGAAGAAGGAAAGAAAGAAAGAGAAGGGGAAAAAACAAATTCGTGCGATTTATACAAAGTTTGGAGTTTTATTTATACCTAAACATGATATGTCTAGACATGCTACTCATCGCCCCGACCTATGCCAGAGAGACCTATTGAAAAAGACAAAACAAAAAAGAGGATGCAAAGAGGATGCCTTCTACACCACCATAAACATACAAGCAGCCCCGGAAGACTGAGACTGAAACAATATCAACGAGAATGATACTCCACACGAATTACCCGCCCACGGCGTTTACAGCTTAGCCTTGGCCGTGAGGGCGGGATCGGCAGCGATCTCCTCATACATGCGGCTGATCTCCGCCTTGAACGCCTTGGCTACCGGCGCCCTCTTGAGCTTAAGACTAGAAAGAAAACAAAGGTCAGTATTAAAGAAAGCAACACAGGGTCAAGGAGTTGCACTTACGTTGGCGTCAACAGCTCGTTGTCGACGGTGAACGGGTCGACGAGGAGGAGACAATTGCGAACCCTCTCGAAGCTGTTAAACTTGTGGCGCCTACCAATGCCATCAAGGATCTTAAGGAACGCCTTCTTCACAGCGGGATCAGCACCCGCCGCCCTCAAGCCCTCAACGTCGGCCGCGTCAACAGGCTTCTTAAGAATGTTGCTAGCCCAGGGCGCAAAGTTGGCGGGGTCGACGCCGAAGATGGCTACGAGCGTGGACTGCGTGGGATCGCCGTGGACATACGCCGTGGCCACGAGCGTGGTGCTACCCGTGTACACGTTCTCGATCCTCTCGGGCGAGATGTACTCGCCCTGCGAAAGCTTGAGCACGTTCTTCTTGCGGTCGACGATCTTGATGCGACCGAGGCTATCGATCTCCGCGATGTCGCCCGTGTGGAACCACCCGTCGGCGTCGAGCGCCTTCTTGGTCTCCTCGTCATTCTTGTAGTATTCACGGAAAATGCAGGGGCCACGAAGCAGGAGCTCGCCCCTGGGGCACGGCTTGTCATTCACCGAGTACTCAAGGTCGGGGACCGACTCCAAGCAGACCTCAACACAGGGCGCCGGCGGGCCGACGTTGCCGATGGTGAAGTCCTGTCGGAGTTGGACCGAGGCGACGGCGTACGACTCCGTTAGGCCATAGCCCTGCGCGAACGAGTTGCCGAACGCGGCGCGGAGGAATTCGTGCACGTCGGGGTCGAGCATGGCGCTTCCGCTGACCATGCTGTGACACCTCTGCAGGCCGACGGCGGCACGGACCTTGGGGGTCCAGATGCGGTCGTAGAGGAGATGGGTGTTGGAGGCGGAGCCGGCGGGCTTGCGCATGTTGGCCTTTTTCGTGTTGATGACGTGGCGCGAGAGAGCTCCCTTGACGCCCTCAGCCTCGACGGTGGCGGTTCGGAGAGCGGAGTTGAACTTGTTGAAGAGGCGCGGCACGGACATCAATCCGGTGGGGCCGAGCAGCTTCATGTCTTCAACAAGCCCGGCGATGTCTCCGTGGAAATAGCCGACGCAGGCACCCTCGGCAAGGGCCGTCATATCGACCATCCTGCCGTAGATATGCGCCAACGGGAGATAAGAGATGTGGACGTCCTTGGGGCCTACGGTGCCGGCAGATCGAGCTCCAGAAATGGCAGCAACGGCGTTACCGTGGGTGAGGACGACACCCTTGGGCACGCCGGTGGTACCGGAGGTGTAGTTGATAGTGGCGATGTCTTCCCGACGAGGGGGAACGGGCTGCCTTCCGGACTCGGCACCGAGAGCTTCAACGCCAGCCAAGGAGTAGACCTGGATTCCGCTCTGGGCGGCAATGGAGTTGAGGACTTCGAGCTTGGTATGTCCGGATTGCTCACCGGCCTCCATCGAGTCGAGGCAGACGATGATCTTCAACGTCGGAATGCGCGGGGCAAGCTTGAGGAGAGTGGGGATATGGGGCAACGAGCAGAGGACGCAGGCAAGCTCGGCGTGGTTCATGATATACTCGGTAGTGTCGGGACCGAGAGTCTCATACAGGGAGACGGTGTAGAGAGACTGAGATACGATACCGAAATCTTCAAAAGGCATTCTCACGCGTTAGAAACTAGGCGGAACCCCCCAGGAAACGAGAAAAAGAATAAGGGGAAACACAAGAGCTCGACATACCGGCAATCTGCCATTCGGCGCGGTTCTGCGACCACAAGCCAACACCGAACTTGTCGGCGGTAATACCGATCTTCTTGTGGATCTCGACAAGTCCAGCACCGAGATTCTTGCTTCGCTTGTTAACGTCCGAGTACGTCTGCCAAACGTACTTGTTCTCCCACGTCTTCGTCTGGGCGTTCCAAGGTCGGGTGCCAAGACACCTGGAGTTGGGGAACTTCCTCACGGCATCCTGGAAAAGGTCATAGGTGCTCTGGATCGAGGGGTCGTATGTGGTAAGGAGAGGTCCATCGCGGAATCGCCAGTGCCTGTAGATGGGAGTGCGATCTGCCCTCTCGGTCCCGGCAACGGGGACAGCGTGGGCGGAGCCTGGAGGAGGGGGGATGCCGATTTCGCGGATGGCGCGGTCGGAGTAGACCCGGGGGGCGGTCATGATGATGGTCTATTCTATATTCGAAGGAGCCTTCGTCAGGATCTACGCTGAAGAAAACAATCGTGTTCGACTATTCCGGGAGAACCTATAATACCTTCGAACGTTTGTTAGTCTGAAGGTCCAAGGTCCAACAAGCTGTCCAGTTTGCAGAAATTTGTCAACAGGGGGCGCGCCGCTGGGGTAGCATACACACCTTGCGCAGAACCTGGGGTAAAAAGTCTTGGGGACGGGAAGGGAAAAGAAGAGGGGGAGGCGACAAATGGGGGCGAGAAGAGAAGGTGTCACGACAAGGAGATGCCAGCACCCGTTTGGGTATTTAGTGTAATGGGTCGCTGGAGGGAATCCGGAGAAGGCGCCCACCAAGCCGAGGCATGTGTCTGCGTGGGTGCGGCTGAGGAGACGAGAAAACAGCACGAGGTCGAACGTTGGGCTGCACTACGGCCCCTACGGGACTTTTTCTTTTAGTGGAGGTTATGCGGATGAAGCACACTAATGGCGCACTACGCGGAGATAAGAGCCCCTTCTGAGACCCCGTCTCCGTCCCGACAACCACTACGCGGTCATTTTTGCATTTTTTTTCCCATGTGAATCTGGGGCGCCAAGTAGCGCAGTTGCACTAAAATTCATAGTTCAAACACTCCGCCTGGAGTTAATAAATGGACAGCTGGCAATTTTGTTAGAGATTCCCACGTTGGACATTTCAAATTGTGCCTCTGTTGATTCGTCCCCCAGTTCTCCCCAGAAATTCAGAAATGCGGAGCCGAGGAAGCGACCGCTTTTTAGCTGGAGAGCGAGGCGCATCCATCAATTGACGAATATCGCCTCCCCAAGGTGCTATCTGCATACCTTCGAAAATTTGCGCTTGGATCTGGGCCGAGTATGACCTCATAACCCCTGTGCAGATTTTCTGCAGATGAATTATGGAGATTGCTGCAGATTAATATTCATGTATGGCCTCATTTGCTTGCGTTGCTGAAGATTTATGTGTTTAATGAGGTGCACTGTTCAACCGAGGCTGCCCGCTCAATCTACGAAGTACAGATCAAGTACAATCTCGTGACAAGCCCGGACACGTCGGACACGCTGCAAGGGAAGTTCCGAGTTTGTGATGTGCATCACGTGATAGCGCGTTGATTGCCCCACAAGCCCAGTAAACTATAAACGCGGTTGCTCCGTTGCTTTTTGGTTTCACCATCTTCCTTCCACCTCACCAACGCACACGCGTCAATCCATGATCGAAACCGCAGCCCTCGATCGGTGCTTGGGAGTCTTTGCCTGAGCCTCACCATCGCTCTAATTTCCTCTCATACAGCCCTGAACAGATGGCCAAGCAAATTCGAACCGACCGACACGAAAAGCCCTTTCGCGACACCCCCTCGCACATTTCCACGCACGACGCCTCCTCCACAGTTCTCCGACTCATGTTTTCCCCGAAAGGGGAATGTCCATCGTGGGCCTCTCAAAAAGGCTGGGACCCTGTCAATACGCCGCCCTAGAGCCTGAATCGGGATCTCTTTGCCTGCGGTATCAAGTATTGCTGGTGCCACGTCATGCTTGGAAACAAGTTTGGCACGGTCTAATGAGGGAATGTGTTTCGGAACTTAACCCTAATAGCGTACCTTGGTTCGCTCAAAGTCTTGCGCTCCTCGTCTGTTCGAAGCTGCTGTTTATTTCACCTAGGCCACCCTACCGCGCCGCCGCTGAAAAGTGGTCCCGTGGATCCGGGCGTCTGGAGGAAGGACCAGCGGTGGAGGACAATCCAGTCACTGGTTTTCCGGTGTGCGAAAGGGCAGATCTCTGAGTCAAAAGCGGGTAAGAGCCTCTGGTCTGAGGTCGCTCATCAGGTCTGTTCCGCTGGAGTTTGACGTAGGCCACCCAGAGACCGTTCTAGAGAAGCGGGTAGTCTCGACTGGTCTCGGAAATGTCGATGAATGCGTATCCTTCCGAGGTCTAAACTTGCCCCATAGGTCAGGATCCTCCTGCCTACACCTGTGGCGTTTGGTGTGCGGTTGAAGAGAATGGGTAGGGCACGGCTCGGCTACACACGGTCAGGACTTTCGTTCATTTCAGTCACCTTTGCGTGGGTTCTGCTTCGCCCGAATCACTTGGTCTTTCAATCAAGCCTTGTGAGCGAGGCGCCCTCAGCTACATACGGAAATGACATCTTTCAATCCTGATTCGTGGCTTTCTGCCACTCCAACAGCCTATGCGAGGCCCTCCGTACCCTGCATCTTCTGACACAAACCCGGAAGCCGTTAACGGTGGATGCGCATTCTCGACGTGGACCTTCCAACTCGGATGACTGCGCTCTAGGCCTCACCGTGACAGTTGTTACGGCGTGTCATGTTTTGCCATGTGGTCTGGCCAGCGCATTAACTTCCAAACCATGGTTGCCTAGTCCCATGGCGTAGGGGGACGCCAAATTTCCGCCCTTTTGGGCAAATTTCCCTCTTTGTCGAACCCAGAAATAGGCGAGACAAGAGATGATAGCACGGGTTTTGTTGGGCGTTTTTGTCCGTGCGGAACCAGCCCTCCGTCTGGCCTTATCAACGACCTTCGACGGAGAGGAAACAAGAACACGTCTTTCGTTGGCACTGCGTACATACGGAAAGGCTTTTCGTCGGCCCTACTAGATTCTGCTTTGGTACCTGCGTTCATGCTGTGGGATTAGGGTTGGCGTGGGGCAACGACGGCTCTGGCTCATTGATGGCATCATCGAACCGGTCTCGAGCAAAACTGCTACTCGGGTTCTCCGGACTGGCTTGATTTCGGCCTCGTATTCAGGAGGAAGGTCGTGGTCGGATGGGCGACTGAAGCGGTTCCGGAACCCAACGAACCGTTGGTGTTTTGAAGCTTGGTGCTTCGCTGGGACTCGTGGATGGTTCATCTGCTCGTCTTTCTGAATGGATGTGGGCAACCGGGACCATTCAAGTTTTAGGGTCCCTCCTTTTTTTTTTCTTTTTCTCTTTTTGGCACACCCTCTTTTGTTGGACAAGGACAGGCCATGAGGTTGGTAGTCCTGGTCGCGCCCTCTCCAGAAATGGCGAGGGCGCGACCCTCCATCTGTTTTGGGGATAAGTCTATTCCCCTTCCTGCAAGTTTATCGAAAATGCGAACGCGCTAACACGCCTACAGTTTAGACCTTAGCGTTGCACGTGGCTTACCTGCGCCAGCCAGATCTACGAAACGCCCATTTTACGATTAGCAGGGAAATAAGCGAGAAGCTTAAAATGTGATGTGACGGGCCAACGCCATTTCAGCTGAAGTCACCGTCGATCGACTGAGCCCGGTGAGCGAGCTGCGGACGATGGTTGGTCTCGCTAAGGTTCGCCACGGATGGTGCAACCCTCGCAGCTCCTCCACTTGACCGGTCCAGACCCTAGTCTTCTCGGCGTTATTCCCTGCGCCTGCTCCTCCTGCTCACCTGTCAAGCGTCTTATCGGAAAGCTCGGTTGGATAGCCACACCACACACCGAGGCGGTGATGACGTCCTCCCCTGTCTCTGGCTCTGCAAGTTCTGCTGCATGATGTCACTGACTTCATTGCTCCAAAGCTGGTGCAATACGCATAGGTCCATCCATGCCCAGCTCTTGCCTCCTCCCCCCCCCCCCCCCCCCCCGTCCTGTGTCCTGTCACTGCATCCCACAACTCGTCTCACGTGGATCTAGTGCGGCGCACGGAAGGTGAGCCATGATGTGATTCTGTGTTAGTCGAGAATGATCTATCACATCTATTATCGAGGCCCTCTTCGTTGGGTCATCTCCGCCAACCATGGGAAGGGGGGGTGTTCCGGGGAAACTCGGCTTTGTGCCCCGACAGTCTGTTCGAGGGTTTTTTTTCTCTGCGGGTGGTCGAAGGGCAAAAAGCCACCATGAGAGAGGAAAAAAAAAAGCCCTATTACTGTGAAGGGAAAGAAAGATCAGTGCGATCGATTAACCAACAGTCCCTCGTCTATCCTTGTCTTCCTGCAATGTTACGCTGTCAAAACTGCCAAAAACCCCCCTCCCCTGGAGGTGCACCTGAGCAGAGCCAGCCTCTTCCTTCGTACGACGTAGCAGGGGCCCTCCCCTGAGGTTTGGGGGCGTCGAGGTTGCAGAAGCCGTTGGGGCGCTTTGTTTCTTAAGATGCTAACTATAGAAGTGTGCGGGACACGCCAGAATATGTCAAAGCCCTTGTTCAATTAAGCTTCTGTCATGCCCCGGGGTCTTTTACGCGAAGTACACTGTTTGGCACGTTTTCTCAAGGTCATGAAATAGTCGTCAAGCTGATTAAAGAAGAAAAGAGATGCTAGCTACATGATGAAAAAAAAATAGAAAGAAACCGGGGAAAATAGAAGATCGCTATCCTAATGTTCAAGTCAAGAACTCCCCTTGGTGTGCAAATTACCGAAGATAAAGTTCACTGAGCTCAACACGAGCGCCAGATTGCGAATTAAAACACAGACCCCATCGTCAAAACAAGCACTCATCGTCTCCGCACCAGACCCCCACCCTTGACCCAGCATTCGTCGGCTTGCGTTAGCTATTATTAGTCGGGATCCAGATCTATTCTCTTTTTCCCCTCAAAGCGTCCATTTTCGTTTCCCGGCAGGTCGCTGTCGTATGTTTTTTCACGTCTGTGGTCTCGTTTCCGACTTGCAAAGAGGTCAACCTCGCGCGAGCCTCATCCGCGGGAAACGGTGGGTGTCTGCCGCGGCTCTTGTTTTTCGTCCCCCTCCCGAATTTCCACTCCCACCCGGGTTGTTCCAATATTACCTCGTTTTCTTGACAATTTGGTCATTATTAAAACCTTTCCGCATCGAGAGCGGTAGGTCGCACATGCATAAACTCCCCCATCCCCGTGTTAAGAGAGAAAAGAAGAAGAAAGGAAAAAAGACAATCTCTAGGGCGCCATCTCATGTCCGAAAAGTGTCCGCAGGCTATCCATGTCTTGCGCCACGGACAGACCCAAAAGAGGAAAAAGAAGAAAGAAGAAACCCATTTCCCCTCCTTTTCTTTTCGATTAAACGCCAAACACCTAGGGAATCGGCCCACATCGGTGAGCTTCGTCGGTTTCCTGAAAACGGACGTACATGTCCTCTGAGTGGGATGCTACGCCATCGTCTTCGTGCTCATGGGCATCACAGCCGTCAGCCTGCGGAACGGATTAGTTTTTATGGTCTTCTTCGATAATTCTCTTGCCATGATGCTGCTGGGAAGGAGCAAAAAGGGAGTTAGAGCGGTGGGGGACAAAGGCACTGGACTTACAAGACATTGCATGCAAGCTTCGCCGTTGACATAGACCCAGTTCTGGCAAGACTTGGTATAAAAGTACTTGCACCTGTACTTGTAGAAACCGCCGCCGGTACTCAGGCTAGTAGCCATGGTGCAAAAAGTGAGGAAGAGAAAAGGGAAATTAAGAAATTAACAAGTTGGTAAAGTTGTAAAACAAGCTAGTTGATACAGAGGCGAAGTGGATCAATCGAAACGATGAAGGCCACTACCCGCTGGCAGTGAAGCGGTTTTAACTGCTTGTGGAAAGCAGGGAGATCCCGAAAACCGGTTCGTGATGGGCGAATCGAGGAAAGAGAGAGGAGATATGAGGCTAATGGGGGTCACGAGTCCCAAGGAGGATGGAGAAGGGAGTTGTATATATACGTATATAAGCCTGAAAGCCCAAGGCCGTGGTAACGGAATTGGCTTCGGTTACAGATTGGAAAATCAGAGACAATATAACGTGCAAAGAAGAAGAAACATGATAAGACGAGAAGAATGGAAGGATTCCGAGGACAGGATGAGATGACAAGGGAGAAGATAGAGAAATGGCGTCATGACATGACACGAGGGATCGGGTTCCACTGGGGAGTTAAATATATATTCGGAATACATATCTACATCCGAGGACCTATCGCCTTTCTTCTTGTTGGTTGGGTGGTCAGCAAGCAAGCGAGCAGCAGCGGCAGGAGCAGATCGGAGCAAGGAGAAGCTCATGCTTCATTCAAAGGAATAAAGGCCGGGCGTGGTCCACATCTGCTTCTCGACAAGGACATGAGTGGGGTGAGGTTAAATCCCGATGCAGACGCGAGGCACGCCTTGCGTCCGTATATAAGAGATGTGTTACAGCTAGCCACTGCCCACCCATGGCGTTGGAGACGGACGGGTGCGCGTAGTGAGGTCCTAGATAGGCCCAAGACTTGGACCGGACGAGGGAAAAGTGGTGTTAGGCCGTTTGCACAACAGGCCACATGGGGATGAGCAATATTATCGACCAATGCTGTGTATTTTAGGGCTTGGAGCAAGTTGTAACGGATACGATGGACAAAGGGACGTTGGATCTCTCTCATTGGCAAAACTGCTCCCAATGCTACTATTACAGACCCGCGGTTGCATCAAGAGAGGGCCCGGGATGCACCAAAGCACCGACGACTTAGGCCGGGTCCGGACTGGACCCTTCGAAACTTGAACGAGGGGGTCCAATGCGTTAACTCTCGGCAGAAGGGACCCCGGCCGGCTCTCCCTAGTCACATCCATGGGTATGCTGCTTGCAAGGCGGTATCGACTCGGCCCCGTAATTTCCGTGTTCTTTCGGTTTGGGGGGAAGTCGTGTGCAGTTTTTGACGAGATGAGATAGAGAAAACAATATTAAACAGCCTTTATGACTGGGGAAAACAAGACGAGATACAAGTGCGAAGTAGTGCGGACGGCGACTCTTGTTTTCGACTTAGAAAAGTGGTCCTCTGTCCTAGTGCGGTAACGTGCTTCTTCTGCTTTGCTCAACTTTCCTCTTTTGCGCAGGAGGTATTGTAGGCCACGGGAACTCCTATTGGGAAACCGACTGCTTTCGCATCATACTTGCTACTTTGGCACTTTCAAAAGAGGACTAGACTAGGAGGGTCAACTTGGGAGGGTCGCATGCAGCAGTTTGTCAGAAGAGAAGAGAAAGAAAATAATGTGGCAGAAGACGGAAAGGGAATGAAAATGGCAAGGTCTTACGCAGCAGGCAGTCTCGCCTGTGAGCCGTTGCATATCATGGGTCCTCCATTTTACCCACTTTTCCTCCCCCACACACGCCACAGAGCTGTTTCGAGAACGAGAGGGTTGTCGAGACATTGCTTTTTCCATCGTGGAAATGCACCAGACGGCGAATTTGAATCGATCAGCAAAGTCTATCCAAAAAACCTCCGGGAGTAGGACAAAGCTCCAGCTAAGCGATCGTCGGGAAATTCGCCGCAAGAAGAGGGGTGCGCGTCGTGTTGAAGGGAGAGAGCATCATCGAATTTTGACTGGGAGAAAAACCTGGAAACAACATGGAGTCTCACACATCCACATCCCCATCCACCACACGCACACACCCTCTGCCGAGAAAGCCTGGCCTCGTATATGTACAGTTACTGTTTTGATCGAGTGTTGAAAGCGAAAATCAGGCATATTGATAATCAACAATCAGCACCTCGGCCATGTTGGTATCCTCGTACCTTTCACGCGTCGTTCATTTGCTGAGAAGCCCCCCCGACAATGGAACGGGTGGCGGGTGATGGGTGACGACGGGTGGCGATGCAACCCGACGCCGACAGCGCCAGCGCAAAATGCGTGATTCCGGGAGACGCGGGGCGAAACGCAACTTCGAAATTCGATGTTCGATTTCGATGTTCCAGCAGCCAAGCTTCAAATGGGGTCGGTCGGGCATGGACGTGGCTAGGCCAGGCCAGGCCAGGCCAGACCCGCGGCAGGCAAAGCCTGGAGTCTCGCTTCGTCCCCAATAAGGCTGATTTGAGTCTTCGAATTGACGGGTCAAGTCTCGGTTGACCACCTGTAGCGACGGGAAGGCGGGCCAGCCAGGTCGAGGATCGACTCGAACTAGGACTGGATGGGGCAAATCCAAGTGCTGAGATTACCGCACTGCAGCAGACTTCGTAGTGTAGGCAACGAGGCACTAAGGAGGAAAATCGGGCCAGGTCTCGATCAAGCGCATCTCGGACGCTCGTCTAGTGTCGTTGTAGAATAGTGGCATGCATTGCATCCGTTTTAGCACGGGAAGATCCATTGGAAGCCTGGTGGAGCTCGAGACGACATTTGACAGACGTTTTGGACTATCGATATGACTGCATCCGTGGGACGTATGAGAGGGTAGTTGATTGTGCATGTATTACGCTCGAATCGAATGGCGTAGACGAAACATCGAGATATCGACGTCAATATTGACGCGTTTCCCTCCACCACATATTCCCGCTGACCTATTATTCCGCTCTTCTACCAATGCGCCTGCCATTCTATCTAACCAGTCCAACACTTGCCGAATCGGACCGGAGTAGGCCGTGAGGGGTGGGTCTTTCCTCCCTCTCCAGTGTCCTCCCCGCCCATGACCACGACGGGGTTTCGTTGGAGGGAGGAGGGACACTTAGACTTGAGTAAATCTCTACGTCGTAATCTTACCTTCCCCTTATTTTCATCAAATGCACAGGTAGCTCAATGTCGCTTTTTTTTTTTTTTACTAATTGTATCATGTGCCCTCAAGCACGGATCAACGGACTTGGGGGCGGATCAAAAGCGAAGTGGGCGGCTCTTTCTCCTTCCCGCTTTTAATGTAGAGGACCTGTCTTTTTTCTGTATTCGTATCTGTATATCCGGCCGACCTATTATTCCAGGAGGGATATCCTCCGAGTGCTCACCCGCAGCATTGAGCAGATTGAACAGGTTCCACTCGCCAACGACCAGTGACAATGACTAACACTCGTTCAATGAAATATCCTGAAGTCAAGGTCCTGAGCTTTGTGATGGTGTCTCGTGCAATTGGTTATTAGATTCACTCCCTTTCACCTTCGCCTTTCCCTGTCCTCCGCAACAGATGGTCACCCAAGGTCCCGTGACTGGCAACATTGGCTACCACGCTGGCTGGCTAGGGCTTATTATAGTTCTAGGGCATGCGACTCTGTTTCCTTTCTCCCGTGTCCGTTTCCATTCCGCGGGGAGGCAAGGGGCCCCCGATACAGAGATTGATTAAATTGATCCCTAGATACGAAGTACCTGAACCGGGTTTAATCAAGACTCAACCCTTCTATATTTGGATTAGAGGTTTCTTGGCATCACATGGCACCCACCTACAAAGTGTGCAACTTCCCGTCTACCTGATGAAGCAGGAGTGCGTCTGTCAATGGCCGGGGAATTTGTTCCATTGCCTCCCGCCAGTTGCCACTTCCTCTAACTGTGTACTAGGCTATATTGTGTGTGTGTGTACCACAGCATGGATTTTAATCTGGGGAAGTCTTCCGAAGCAGCGAGGCTCCTATCCTCAGAACAAGGAGCCGTCGAGTCAGCTGCAGATGAGTGAGGCGCGAGATGTAAGACGACAATGGAGAGATGGGGCCTACGACTGACCACCTCAACTGGCTTTCCTCCCCAGTTACCTACACCCCAAGCCAGTTTCTTGACTACGCCCTTGCCTCTTCTTCCTTGTTCGGCCCCAATTCCTTCCAATGCAAGGCGGCCGCGACTTCCGGGGCGAGGAAGAAAAAAGATCCAGCGTACGTCATCGCTCGTGTCCTCGACCTTTCTTATCCTAAGCCCCTTCCCGGTATGTCTTCATGCTGCACTCGAGACTCAATTTGCTTACTCACTCTCCCCTCTGGCTTTTCAATTGTTCTACTTCAGGACTCATACATATACCTCGTCGTTACTAGCGCCCGTGTGATGTTGCGCCGAGGCCTGGTCCCATCTTGAAGTCCCATCGTGAAAATCAAGACATGTGGATGAGGGCAAGTTGGCAAAGTTTTTTTCCCAGCTTTTACCTCATCAGACTGCGTCCCTTGAGAGACAATGTCGTCAAAAGGCAGGCTACACTACGACACTACGCATACACTAGGCATCGCCGGTGTTGGGTGGGGAAATGGTGTTTACAATTGTAATATGAGAGGGCCAAGGTAACGGCACCACGCACTCTTTGCTGCGTCCCGCCAAAATAGGCAATGCGCATGCGCCGAGAACGACGTCTTCCCTCGAGAAACCCTGGCACATCTTCGTAGGGGTCCTTCTTGTTCTTATTCCCCTCGCACTATACTGCTTACCTCTTAGTTACTCTCCCAAGTTGCATAATCCTCGGTGACCCAGCACCGAGAGACTGGACGACATTGAAAACGGCCTTTTGCCTGTGGTCTGAATGCAACGCATCATACGATCGTATCGACGGACAATTCCGTTTATATGCGGCCAAGGTTCCATCCGGAGCGATAGGTCCTTGATTTGATCCTTCTAGACTTTCGGGGTGTTGCTTGCTTCGGACGAAGTACTCCGTAGATTAGTTGAGTTCGTCTTAGAAGTTTGCCGTTGAACCCCAATCGATATCTCCTTACCAAGTACCTTCCTTCCTCGACATCATAGGGATCTGAATGCTAACCTATCGCCGCTGCGGAACGATACGCGTAAAATACTTAGAATTCAGATCGAGAAGGTGGCTCCTTGGCCGTGACCTGTCATTTTCTTAATCAAGATTGCCTTGCCCCACGCTTGTATCTCGATCTAGTTTACTACTCTGCAGAACGCCTTTCATGAAATCGGAGTTCCAACTTTAGCTGCCGGGTTGACTCGGAGCATTGAAAACGTAAAGAAATGATAATAGCCTCGCTTATTAGGGCTCAGCCCCGTCCTTTTCATCCCCACAGTAGAGAGTTTGAAGCCGTCACATATCCACGAGTTCGTAGTCGTTTCGGCACTTCAAAAGGATCATTGATGTCGAAAACTGCACTATAATACACTATACTCTTACGTCCTTCTAGCTCGTGTCAGTGACTCGTGGCGGGGACGCCCCGCTCTTGGCTTGTCCGTGGGTTTTCCATCGCTAGATCGCTAAGGAACAGGCATAAGTAGTGTAGATCGAGAGAGGCGAAAAAATGACAAAAATAATAAGAATAAAAACCGTTCTTGTCCAATAACAGCCTAGTCGCCTCTATGCAAGACTGCGGAACCGCAATTCAACTTCAGCTCCGAAAGAATATGGCGATGGATTATCATTTGTCGTTTTGGTCAACGTGGATGACGGGGCTCCGGTGCCTGTAACACCCTGCATGCTTCAAGAAACTATCTGCTCGGCTATGACGAACTTCCATTGATCGATCTCCCGGCCCACAACGTCGTACGAAGGATTCTCGTAGTTCCTACGAGATAGCTTCATGTGACTGTGTAAAACAATACACGTGGTGGAATGATGGGCGTGAGGGAGTGCAGCACTGACATCAATCTTACTTACAACCCACTTCGCGAGCCAGACCGTCTTTTCCTCATGTTCTATTTTATTACCTCCATGCGATACGAGCCTTCTAAAAACAGAGGGGGAAAACAAAATCTATCTCTAATAACAGTCTTGGAGAGGAATCGAATGCTCTCTCTTCCCTCTTCTCTCTTCGCCCAGATGATCCACTCCAAGGTTCAGATAGATTCCTTCCATGACAGTAACGCTTGATAAACTCCTTTTTTTAAACCCACCATGCCAAAATAAACGCCAACCTGTAGTTACTAACGAGGGTTGCGGGCAATTTCCTCGCGACGCTTCCTCCTGGCGACTACTCGCATAAGCGCGGAGCGAACCTCGCCGGGCTCGAAGGTGTCTATATCATAATAGACAGGGGCAATTTCCTGTGAAACGATGCACGCGTTAGTCCCAGCAAGACACAAATGAGGGAGGGTGAGGACAGGGGGGTGAAAGAGGGAGGACGATCAGAGGGGGTTAAACTCACAAGTAGCCATTCCGGCTTGATGTAGGTGCAGGTGCGAATGTACTGCTGTGACGTCAGGACAAACTCGTGGTAGACGACCCAATCGGGGTCCATCTTGAGCACGGTCGAAGGATGGAGCCGCACGACCTGGTTGTCCTTGATCGTGCAGTACACTTTCGCGGCAGGATTCCGCATCGCCACTTGCATGAAAAATCCCGTGAGGAGGCAACGGCGGATGTTGGTGTAATAGTCGGGGTCACCAAAGTCGGTGGATACTAACTCCAGGTTTTGGATCTCCATGATACGCTTGAGCTGCGTGCGCACATTGTCGGCGCTGGAAAGATGACGGTATGAAAGGAAATGCTCGTGGCACCACTTCTTCACATCGGCCTCTGGGTTGTTTGCTTGACCTTTGAAGGCGTGGTATGCGTTGAGGAGCGTCAAGTGGTCTCCGTCGCGGTGGGCAAATAAGGCCTTCATGTCGTCGGCACGCTTTCGATTGTTCGCGGGCCTCATGAAGATCTGGGGCACGGAAAGGAGCGACGTGATCGAGAGAACCTCGTTGGAGCAGTAAAACTCGGGCGACGAGATAAGCATGACCGCGAGTGCGGGATCAAGAGGGAACTCAGAGGCCATGCTGCCAAGGGTGGTGAGCTCACCCTCGTCATCAAGGCATGCCAAGTAGTTCAGCTCTTCTAGCGCACGCATCATGGTTTCGGGGGCAGGAGGGTCCATGAGGTCAAAGTGCACTAGATCCTCAACACCAAGTTTCTTGAGCTCGAGGACCGTGTTGGCCAGGTTGGATCGGAGAATCTCGGGATATGTCTGCTCAATGAGCTCCTTCTTGAAAGCGCCTTCCGTGTACAACCGGAAGCACTTGCCAGGTTTGGTACGACCGGCACGACCAGCACGCTGTTGTGCTGAGGCCTTTGAGATGGGAGAAACGAGGAGGGATTCAACGCGGCTGCGTGGGTTGTAAATCTTCTGCTTGCTGAATCCGGGATCCACAACATAGACGATGCCGTCGATGGTCAAACTGGTTTCGGCGATGTTGGTAGCCACGATGCATTTGCGACCAGGCCTTCCGCCTTTGCGGAGCGGAGGCGGAGCCTTGTCGAAAATCCTCTGCTGTTGGTAGGGGGGCAGGGAACCGTACAGAGGATAGACGGCGAGAGGACCGCAATCCATTTCGCGGATCATCTCGTCTGCCTCGATTGAAATCTTTCGGCAAGCGTCCTCGATCTCTTCCTCACCAGTCAGGAACAGAAGGATATCGCCGTCAGGCTCGGATCCGTGAATCTGCAAAACCGTTCGGATGGCCGCCTCGACGTAGTCCCGCTCAGGTTCGGGAGTGTAGAAAATCTCCACGGGGTGCGTTCGACCAGGGACTGCCAAAAGAGGCGCGTCGTGGAAATACTTCTGAAACTTCTGCGCATCAAGGGTAGCCGACATGATGATGATCTTCAGCTCGGGACGCCTAATCGCGATCTGCTTCAGAAGCGCCATCAAGATATCGGTGGCAAGGGTACGTTCGTGAGCCTCATCGAGAATAATGCAGCTGTAGCGCGACATTTCGTGGTCGTGCATAGCCTCTCGAAGAAGCATACCGTCGGTCATGTACTTGAGGATCGTCTTCGACGAGGTCATATCCTCAAATCGAATACTATATCCGACCTCTTCACCCAACACGACGTCCATCTCGTCTGCCACGCGGCTAGCGACTGACATGGCGGCGACTCGGCGGGGCTGAGTACAAGCGATGAGCTTCTTGTTGAGCTGGGGCAACTCGTCGTAGACGACATATTGAGGAATCTGGGTCGTCTTTCCGGAACCTGTCTCTCCAACAAAGACAAGGATTTGGCTGGAGTGATATTTGTCAAGGAATTCCTGTCTGTAAGATAGGGGTTAGCAACAAAACTGAGGATCATGATGGGGGAGGGTGGCCCAAAGAAACTGCCTCAAAGACAGAACATACCTCTGCTTGTGTACCGGGAGGTCTCGTCGTGTTTGCAAGATGCTGAAGTACTGCGTTGTATGAGGCTTGTTGGTGAAAGGATTCACATCCATATCCTCAACCTTCTCCGCCTGCTGAGATGTTGTCGCGCGGCGCTTAAAGCCCGCGAAAGGCGAGTTCGCGGGTACGTCGCCATCGCCGTTCGATGCGCTATCGGCTGCCATATGCGCAAGGTAGGGATTGTACTTCTCGCCGTCGGTCTTCAACGAAACGCCGCCCATTTTCGTCTTCTTCCTCGAATCCTCGGAACTCTCTGCGCTGCGGCGTTTTGTGCCCTTGGTGTCTGAGTTGTCGCCCATGGTTTGAGTCGGGGGACGTGGAGTGGGGGTTTATATAGAAAGGAAGAAAAAAAAAAAACAAGACGCCTGAATCAGAGCTGGTTGCCTGGAGCTTCCTTGGCTGCGCGTTTGCTCCAGTTGACCAAGGCAACCTGCAGTAATTGCCCAATTGCAAACAGAAACTTCTCTCAGTGGGGCGCGTTTGTGAAGATGGTGGTTCTTGGACGCTCTCTCCGCGTAGACCTGCTCTTTCCGTTTGGACGCGATTCGGGGAGGAGATGGACAGTGGGAAATTTTTTGGAGAAGGTGCGAAAAATGCGGCGGTTGCTAAAATTATCATTATCGTTATCGTTATCGATAAGACAAATGTTCTCCGACTACACTAGTGTATACTGTGTGGATACACTCGATCGCAAATCATATGTACTGTATTCACTGATTGTGCCTGGGTCCAAGACCTGGACCAAACTTGTGTGGTGGGGTTTGAGGAGATGCTGGGTTTATTGTGTGCACATCAAATTTGATACTTTAGTCTAAGCAGAGCAATAGAGCAAGAGCTTTGAGACGTACATCAAGCTGGGACACCTTATGATGAAGATGCCAAATAAATGCAAACATTCCTGTTGTTTATCGATACAACTTATATATATTCCCCCTGTAAACCGGAAAGCAAACACTTTTCTCATATCCCTCTAAAATTTCCGATTGCCATCTCCAATGTTGTCTTGAGCTTGGCTTGCACTAGGCTTCTGTCCAGGCAGATGGTATGAAAACATTTAGCTATGGCTATGGTGGGTGGGAAAAGAGTGAAAAAGATCCAAGATGAAATTTTGGTCCCCTCCCCAATGTGAGAAAGAACATTTCTCCTTTGCACCTGCCCGCTTTATCCTCTTACCTAGGTGATTTTATTAGGTATGTAAATGCAGCCAAGGTAGAATTATTTTTATCTCTCTCTCTTCTTTTTCTTTACTTGACACTTTGTCCCTTCTCCTCCTGCATCGCCGACTGTAACTGAAACTCTTCATCTACCAAATCCTGGGAATATTTACAGAACGATGGCTACGTCTGCTGATGTGGATGATGTTTCCACGAGGAATGATGGCAATTGCAACATCCCCATCCTCTACCTAGGCCAGCATGATTCCACGAGACAGCAGCCTCTTGGTGATCTTGCCTACGGGCATCTGTTGAACCTTGGTGTGAGTACTAACCTCTCCATGGGTATCAGCCCCTGGCCAGCTCAATGTTCATCTTTCTAACAAAAACATGTTAGTTCACCTTTGTCACTGCCCCTATCACCAATGGGATCTACCACAATAGGGTGCTAGACTTGGCGAAGGATCACCTTGCCAGTATCGAGCAGCAGGGAGTCTCCGTAAACACCACCCGCACCCCTTCCATTCCGGATCCAGTCGTCCCACCCATTACTGCGGAGGACACCGGTCTCTACCCTACACTGTCATCCAAGAGCTACACAGCTTATTGTAGCCCGTGGATCGATATCTGTTCCCCCAGCCCCGTCATCTCCAGCATTTCCCGGCAGGTCCTGAACCAGGAGGTCAACTATGCCAACTTTTGCGGCGTGAGGACTGTTATCATTCCCGGACCGAGGCAGGATGCCACCACCCCCGTCAGCAGTGACGGACTGGCAAGGTATTCCCGCGCTATCAAGGAGGCCTTGAACGTTGCGCCAAGACTCAACTTTGTTATCCATATTCCCATGTATCGAGAGCCAGGACTGGAGGAGAATGTAAGCAGCTTGACTGCTACTCTTTCTCGCACCTTCAACCTTGGAACCGAAGACTCTTCGAAGGCTGCTCCCATTGATCTGTTCAGCGCTTGGGAAAGTTGGGACCAGATTCGGAGCTTTTGCGAGTACAGCCTTAGGTTATTTGCAGGTACGTTTAACTGTCGCTGCTGCCCTTTCTCTCTTTTACTGGGTTATGAGTGCTGACCATACTAGGTATCCGCTTGCCCAAGATCCTCCCAGAGAGAGCCCTGCAAACACGCTGGTTCGCCGAGCCAGTGCACCTCATTTCAATCAGCAAGGATTCCTTCCAGCTTAACAAGAGCAAGTTCCCTTGCCTGAGCAGAGACCACCAGGATCTCATCCACGAGTTTTACACACTCAAGAATACCCCCTGGGTGATGTTGTGCGACGTGGGACCTGACGCTGCCACACTGGCTAAGGCATCGATGACGGACGGAGAGTTCGATTTGAAAGTACCGGGTGAGGCGGACTTCCCGAGTCTCTCTGAGGCCCACAGCTCGCAATCCGTCAAGACCGGTGGTTCGAAACCTGCGGTGAGCGATTACGTTAAGTACATGCGGTGGATCGAGGGGACGCAGGAGCCGCTCTCGGATCTCGAGTATAACACCCTCTCGAGCTTCCAAGATTGGCTACAATCTCCCCTCCAGCCGCTCTCCGATAATCTCGAGTCCGCTACCTACGAGGTCTTCGAGGGCGACCCAGTCAAGTACAATCAGTACGAGGCGGCCACAATGGAGGCCCTTCGCTGGTGGAAGAAAACCAACCGTAAAACATCTTCTGCCTCCGGCGCAGTCGTCGTTGCGGTGGCCGGTTCTGGCCGTGGGCCTCTCGTTGACCGAGCGCTCAAGGCCAGTCGAGCTACCGGTGTTCCCGTGGAGGTCTGGGCTATCGAGAAAAACCCCAACGCCTACGTATACCTTCTTCGGCGAAACGCCCTCGAGTGGGATGGAAAAGTAACCGTTGTCAGAACCGATATGCGGAGCTGGAAAGGCCCCCTCCTGAGCAAGCCGGATGAGTATCCCGAGAAGTATGGGCAGGTTGATATTCTAATCTCGGAGCTCCTTGGCTCCTTTGCCGACAACGAGCTGTCGCCAGAGTGCCTCGATGGTATCCAGCACGTCCTCGCCCCGGATGCTATCTCGATTCCCAGCTCTTACACCGCCCACCTGAGCCCCATCGCCACCCCTCGTATTTATTCTGACCTCCTCAGTCGCGCCACAGCCGATAAGACGGCATTCGACACCCCTTGGGTCGTTCGTCTGTTCCAGATTGACTTCGCCGCGGTGCGAGGAGTCCCTGGCCACCCTCTATTCCAGGAGATGTGGGAGTTTAGCCACCCCATGCCAAAGGCCACTTGGGACCAGATGATAGCTAGGGGAAAGAGCGGCCTTATTGGCGGTGTGGGCGGAAGCATGGAGGGATCCGTCGGTGCTAATGAGCACAACGCTAGGTTCAGCCGCGTCAAGTTTGTATGTCTGAACAGAGGGGTGATCCATGGTCTCGCCGGATACTTTGAGTCGACCTTGTTTGAATGTAAAGATGGGGATGATAAGGTCAAGGTCGAGATTAGCACGCATCCCGAGAGGATCGACCAGAAGAGCAAGGATATGATTTCGTGGTTCCCCATCTTCTTCCCTCTCAAGGTACGTTCCCCACTTCCCCTGCTTTTCCTCTTGGTAGAATGACTCTAATCAAATTTCTCCCACCAGCGACCCCTCCACTATCCCGATGATTCGGAAATCGAGGTTAGCATGTGGCGCCAGACTGACGACAAGAGCGTCTGGTACGAGTGGATGGTGGAGGCTTATTGTTGGACTGGGCAGAATAAGCGATTGAAGCTGGACTCATCTGATCTTTGCAGTAGCCGTAGCGTGGCTTGCAAGATGCTCTGAATCTGGGCCACGGGCGAGGAAAGGCCAACTACGGCTCCTGGTAGAGGGTCGCTAGTGTAGCCGGATTCTGAATGGGACGTCTTGACTGGAGGAGAGAAAGGAAAGTAAGGGTCCGATCTTTTCCAGATCATCAAGACTTGATGTCAGATTTGGACCACTGCACCAAAAATGAGCGACGTGCCACTCTATAGTGGATGGACATAAATCTACTATTCCAACACTTGATCAGCGTCCACAACCTCCGTTGCGTCGTGAGTAGATTTTCTGTGTGTAGTTTCCCTCCTCTCTTTATGAGACCTAAGTTGCCGTCTAAGACCGGCCCCACGAAAAGACTGTCTTCCGGTGTACCCTAGCGACTTTCGCTGACCGCGAAATAGCCATTATGACTTTAGATTGGGACATGAGACTTCACCCATTTCCTCATGAGCCTGGAGATTTTGTCGCGTCATAGCGGGTGGCACCACCATTTGACAGCAGCTAACAGCCGGCACCTTTGAAGTTCGTTCCCAATTTATCTCTGAGCTCAGCAAGTCCCACATTGGATCCGAAGTCCTCCTTCAATTGCATTCCCATTTCACACTTCTTCCGACTTCATCGTTGGCTCTGCATGCGGTATTCCCTCTCTGTATCACAAAACTGATTGCTACCATAATTACCCTGATCGGTCTTGATACTTGAAAAAATTGGAATCCTCAACCCGGGGTAGTGACTCACGACAGGCAGCAGGGCTTGCAGAGCCCAGCAAACTTATATCGAGCTCTGACATCCTACCTGGAGCTGAATTTGTCTCCAACTTCAGGAACGAGATCAAACTCATTGACTTTTTACGCAAATCCTTGTGTCTATGTACCCTAGGTTCTTGACAAGATTTGAAGTTTGCCAGTACAATGACAACACAGCTCATAGACACCCAGGGTGTCCGCGTCGCAATCGAAGGCTGCGTAAGAGCAAACCCCTCTCCCTGATGTCTGTGACATTGAAAACTAACCCGGCTGCTCCAGGGACATGGCCAACTACACGCGATCTATGCTTCAATTGATGAGTCCTGCAAAGCGCGAGGTTGGGACGGCGTCGACGTCGTCCTCATCGGCGGCGACTTTCAAGCCGTGCGCAACGCCTCGGACCTAAACTCCATGGCCGTGCCCGTCAAGTACCGAGAGCTCGGCGACTTCCCCGAGTACTACAGCGGCCGCAGCAAGGCGCCCTACCTAACGCTTTTCATCGGCGGGAACCACGAGGCGGCCTCGCACCTCTGGGAGCTGTACTACGGGGGCTGGGTGGCGCCTAATATCTTCTACCTGGGCCCGGCGAACGTCTTGCGTGTGGGCCCGCTGAGGATTGCGGGCATGACTGGGATTTGGAAGGGCTTCGATTATAAGAAGACGCATCATGAGAGGTTGCCGTTTAGTGGGGATGACGTGAGGTCGTTTTACCATGTGCGCGAGGTCGATGTGCGGAAACTGCTGCTGTTGAGGACGCAGGTTGATATTGGTATGAGCCATGACTGGCCCAGACTTATCGAGAGACATGGTGATGAGAAGAGGCTGTTTAGGATGAAGCGGGACTTTGAGAAGGAGTCGTATGATGGGACTCTTGGGAACCCGGCGGCTACGTACGTGCTGGATCGGTTAAGGCCTCCTTACTGGTTTTCGGCGCATATGCATTGCAAATTTTCCGCGCTCAAGAAGTTTCCTCCGCCGACCGGTGGGCAGGCGGAAGCTCAAAGTGCAGAGACACCGGCAGAGCCGGCCGCTCCGGCGCCGGCTCAAGTGCATCAAGTGCAGGCTGCCGAACCGCAAGCGAACCCCGACGAGATCGACCTCGATATGGATGATGAGGCCCCGGCGGCTCAGTCTACGGAAGAGGCTGCTGCAACTACAACGACGGAGCCAACTTCTTCCGGAGTGGCCGACCACCTCCGAGCACAGCTCCCGGCCTCCTTCGCCAAGCTCGAAAAGAAGGAGAAGAGCACGCCGGGCCAACCCGTTCCCCCGGGCATAACGAACCGAGAAACCCGCTTCCTCGCCCTCGACAAGTGTCTCCCGGGACGACACTTCCTCCAGCTCTGTGAAGTCCACCCCCATGACCCCGCCGAGTCCGCAAAGCACCCGCCCTCTTCCGAGACGCCCCGCTATCGCCTCCAGTACGACCCAGAATGGCTCGCCATAACGCGCGTCTTCTCCAAAGATCTCGTAATCGGCGACGCAGCCGCCCCCTACCCCACAGACCTAGGCGAAGCCCACTACGGGCCCCTCATCGACGCCGAGCTCGCATGGGTCAACAAAAACATCGTCGCGAAGGACAAGCTCGACGTACCCCACAATTTCACTATCACGGCGCCCCCGCACGAGGAATGGCAGCCCCATGCGGTTCCGGAGCAGGCGGACGAGTATACGAACCCGCAGACGGCGGCGTTTTGCGAGTTGATTGAGGTGCCGAATTTGTGGGATGCGAGTGAGGTGGAGAGGGAGCAGCGGAGGATGGAGGGGCCGGCGCAGACGCAGTGGAGGGGTGGACGGGGTGGGAGAGGTGGTGGTGGCGGTGGTGGTAGGTTTGATCGTGGGAGAGGTGGAAGAGGAGGACGACGGGGTGGAGGTGGATGGGGCCGAGGGAGAGGTGGTGGAAGAGGTGGTGGATGGGGAGGGGGCGGATATTGAGCATCAGGTTATTGTTCGCCAAGTTCCAGGCTCTTGGGAGCACGTCCAAGGCAAAATGAGGTTTAAGGCTTATATTGTCTATGTATTCTTATGATACCACCTTACGAAACAGGTCCAATGTTTTAAGAAAGGAATGTCACCCTACAAAAAAAGCGAGAATCCAATGGTGCAAGTGGGTTCAAGCAGAGTGAGAGGGATAGGTAAAGTTTTCTCTTCCATCACTAATAGACGTTTAACCCACGGAGGAGTAAAAGGATCAAACGTATATGCTTGGATGGGGCATCAGGAGTGGGAACTGTTCATGAAGCAGTGAATTTGAGGCATCATCTCTATCATTCATCTTCTTTGTGCGCAATAAGTACATTAGAATGTCTATGCCATGTCAAGATGCTTATGCTAGTTCGTGACAATACATGGTTGAAAGCAAAATCTGAGCAGTTCGGAATATAGTCTACGAACACATTCTCATTTGTGTTTAAGCTGCAGATAGTTAGCAAGGGAGAAGTGAATTGGGGGGCAGCAGTTCTCAGAAGCGCATACTGTCTAATCCCAGGAAATCCGCCGCAACGAGGAGTTCAAGGCAGAACTCCACAGGGATATCCATATCTTGGACTCCTTCGCTGCTGTCCTTGTTTCTATACCAGTAGTGGAAGTACTCGACAGCCTTCTCCATCACGGGTCCACTAAGTTGCACAGGTGAGACTGTTAGCAAACTCCCCAGCCAGAACTGTGTTTGTGAAAAGCAGATGTTGAAAGAGAAGGAGAAATCAGATCAAGTGTAGTTTAATTTCAAGCAGACGCGTCTCATGGACTGTCCGTCAATAGTCGTCCTAATAAAGTGTTCATCACAAGAAGGGGTTGTGCTCGCCAACCGGAAGAGACGGGAGGGAAAAATGTAACGCCAAAAACTAAAGCGGAGCTTACCTGATTTCCTGGAACCGGCAAACACCAGTGATGGCTTCCTTGAAACCACCTGAATAGAAGATGATGGTTAGCTAAGGCTGACCAAGGGAGTTCTATAGTCGGTGGCTGCCTACTTCGTGGATCAATCATGCTCTTGATGACGGTGCTTATCATAGCAGCCTCGCGGAGCACGACGAATTCGAAGCCATCGCTCGAGACGAGCGTGATGTACTCCGAAGGGGCGTTTTGGGCCATGGTTGGAGTGGAACGGAGAATGAGCTGGTCTTGGCTGAGATATAAGGGGTTTCGTTGGGGGAGAGGGAATGAATTAATGGTGAAGAATCAAGGAGGGAATGACGAGCACGATGAGAAGATCGGGGCCAGTTCCTCCGGCTTTTCTTAGGCTACATTGTCAAGAAAGAAGGTCTTCTCGTGCCTGAAAGATTCAGAACAGGTTGGGTTGTTTCCAAGTGTTTGGAAACACGCGCGATGTCCAGTAGGGGACAAAGAGCTGCTGGAGGAGCTATGGTGGAGGCGGAAGGAGCGTTGCCAAGAGATGAAGGAATCGTGAGGGAAGAAAAATTCGGTGGTCCGTCAAGCTCAAGGTTGAAAATGTGCAGGTCCATGTCCCATTCCAGGCGGGCGGTGTGCTAAGTCAGACTGGGGCACAACTCTAGCAGCCAGCCAATGCCGGAAGCCAGCAGCCAGCAGCCAGCAACGGGTGGGGTCAGCAGCTGACAGACCCCACTTGATTTGCTTGCCTGGCAGTGCTCAGGTCCAATTAACAATTGTGCCACCTAAAAATAATTCCCTCTTGGATAATTCTGGTTGCCCCGCCGACTGTTTACATGCCCTCGTCCACTCGTCCACAGGTCAACGACAGCCAAGATCCCATCACTTCTATCCCGCCTGCTAATGTCCATCCACCCACTTCGCCTCCACATCCCTTGACTCTGAATACTACTCCAGATCTTGCCAGATTCTATCTCCAAAGGCATCATCATATCCTTCTCTGAGGAGGACAAACGACGTTTATCGCATTTATCTAGCACGCATTGGGCATCAACAAGCGGTCCCATTCTCGCCAGCCACGACAGGGGCCCCCAGACTGGAAGACTTCAAAATCATCTATCTAGTCAACCAACATCTTCACTACGAACGAATATCCATTCAAGCAGCACTTTTGATTCGATTCCAGTAAAGTCCTAACAACACGATATCGGACAGAATCATTGCTCCGAGCAAAGCAGCCCAGCTAAACAGGGACACCAAACAACTCGCCTCGGTGGGCCTAACCATGGCTTCGTCTTCTTCTTCCTACAACTACCAATCTTCCTACTACACCCCTCAACCCTTGAGCGAGAAAGCCGACAACTACCGCGAGAGCTCCGGCCGCAGGGAGCAGCGATACCGGGCCAGCGAAGGAACCATCAGCACCACTATGAGCTCCTCCACGGGACGCGAATCCTCCGGCACCCATATGACCGAGGCGCCGACCTACTCCAAGAAGATCGTCGTCGTCGGTGATGGTGGTTGCGGGAAGACTTGCCTTCTCATCAGCTACAGTCAAGGATACTTCCCCGAGGTGAGTAGATGAGCACACCGCCTTCTTGGACTGCATTTTTCTACGCAGTTCCCATCGATGCGATCCGAATGCGCATGGTTATACCGCCACTCCTGTTCCACTCACTAACCTAACCTCCTTCCTCAGAAATACGTACCGACTGTATTCGAAAACTACATTACCTACCCCATCCACCCTCCCACAGGCAAGATTGTCGAGCTTGCCCTGTGGGATACCGCCGGCCAAGAGGAATATGACCGTCTGAGGCCGCTTTCCTATCCCGAGACTGATTTGATCTTTGTCTGCTTCGCCATCGACTGCCCGAACTCTCTTGACAACGTCCTGGATAAGGTAAGTTATTACGCTAGTCGAATAAAGCGCCCTCAAAACCGCAACTAACTCTCCCTCCCTCCATAGTGGTACCCCGAAGTCCTTCACTTCTGCCCCTACACGCCACTTATCCTCGTCGGCCTCAAGTCCGACCTCCGTTACAAGAAGACCTGCATCGACATGCTCAAGACCCAAGGCCTCACCCCCGTGACGACGGAGCAAGGCCTCGCCGTGTCCAAGAAGATGGGCGCCCAGTACATGGAATGCAGCAGCAAGGAGATGCGCGGCGTCGACGAAATCTTCGAAAAGGCCATCCTCACCGTCGTGGCCAACGATCGTCGGAACCTCGAGGCGCAAATGGCCGCGGCCAGCTCGTCCGGCGGCAATACGAACTTTGTTGTACCCGTCAAGCGAAAGAAGCGGAGTTGCAAGATTCTTTAAACCAAATAAAAAAAGGAACAGAAAAAAAGGGAAAACCAAATCTGGATGGGGGTTTTTGTTTGGTTGATGGAGTCTTGCATCTTTTTCTGACGGGTCTTTGGTATAAATTTGTCTTTTTTTATGTTCATGAAGGGAAACTCACACACGCTTACACACATCACTGAAGGGGAAAGGGAAGATATGTTTGTCGAATAGACATGGGAAACGGCGGATGCATAATGACCTCTTTTTTATTGACTTGAAACGAACACATCCTTATGACCCTTGTTGTTCTCACCCTTTCTCTTCTTCCCTTCTCATGCTAACCTTTCTCCTTCTTTCTCTCTCTTTTTCCTTTCTTTTCTATCTTTTCCCTTTTGAAACTTATGAAATATGTTTCTCTGTCCCTTTCCCTATGTTGGAACTGTCGAACTCGTCAGCCAAGCCTCTTGCTTGAAGATGGTTGAAAGGGACACTGCTGGAGGGAGACGAAACACGGAACAACCGGAGTGGATCGGGTCAAGAGGGCATCCCTAGCACCTCAGGGTACTCGGTTGTACGGGCTTGTCTTATCTCTCTGCGATTTCCGCCCCAGTCCGGCTGTTTCTTCCTCCCCCTGGTTCCCCTCGCAATTTCAGCTCCCATGTGTAGCGGCGTGCGGGTCCAAGAGACCTTTACGACAGTTTAAGTTTCTCAAGCAAAGGGGACCATAACACAAGTGAGGCGGCAGTGGAGAAAAAAACAATGGGGCTTCGGGGATAAGCGAATCGGGCCACCCCCAAAAAAAAGTCCCTCTCTGCCCCCTGCTGCGCCCATTTACTATCATCATCAGCGGATGATGACAAGTGGAGGCCCTTTTTTCTTTCCTCCCTCTTTTTTCGTCTCGAGGAAACTTCTCTGGATCTCTTGTTTTCGATAATCATCCGTCCATGGAAGGGGAGTTGACTTATTGTCCCCCAAACTCATCTTTTCCTTGGTGTCTTGTTTTCTTTTTATCATCTGTAACATCGGTTGTTTTGCGTTTGTTGTTTGTTCCTCGTTTTGAGGAACTGGTGCAGGTCAAATAATTGAAAACCCGCCTTGGAAAATCAAGTTCCCTCCCATGTGTATCCCCCCATCATACTCCGTGAGAATCTAAAAAGGAAATGTTCGTAGCCCGTAGTGTTTCGTAAGGCCTCTCTGCCAAACCGCCCATTCCAATCATTCCCTTCTGGCATCCTCACCTATCACTCCCCGCCTCCTCATCCCCATGTTCCGTAATCTCCGTCTCCTCCTCCTCCTCCCTCTTCGCCTCCCGCTCCTCCTTCACCGTATCCTCACCCCCGCCGCTCTCCTCCTCCTTCCCCATAACACCCTCAAACTGCGACCAGAGAGCCTCGACGGACGAAAACTCGTTGCCGACGGTGATGACCGCCTCGAGGGATCTGTTCAGCTTGTTGATGTTTGCGAGGACTTGCTCGAAACTCTTCATTTATGCGGTTCGTTCCCCACTTTTGTTAGCTTTTTTTCTGAGTTGCTGTAGGATACTTCTGGCTGTCTCCGTAGAAAGCGAGACATAGGAGAGAGATGTTACCATTGCGATTTCGCCGATGAGGAGTTCGCGCTGTTGTTCAAAGTAGGTCTTTCCTCCGCCCGCAGCGGACGCGGGTCGTTGTGAGGCCATGATGGGAAACGTGCGATGTGGTGGGATTTGAGAATAAGAATCAGCCTGGCAGGCGATCAAGGATCAGTGTTTGTGAGGTTGATAAACGCGTCTGTCGTCTTTTTGGTGGGGGGACCACGCGAATGTTCCATTAAACAAATAATGAATTGATCAAATTAGCAAGGGACCCATTGATGGCTTAAAGCGGTGCGGGGCAGAGACGTCGATCTGCTGGGATCAAATTGATCTGCGCTGCACATCGATTGACGGATTCAAGCATGGCCTATTTTGACGCGCCAACTAATTGATTCTTGATGACGTTTGCGCGTTTACTACTTTAAAAATCTGCGTCCCGTCCGGAGATTGTACGATGCCCGCCTCCAAGAGGTTTGCATCTTCTGGGAATAATAACATACGGAGATCCTCTCTGTCTTACTTCGTACAACCTGCAAAGGCCGAGACGATTGACTCATCTCCCCCGGAGTCGAGTTCGATAGATTTCCATTCAGCTTGTAAACTAGGAGCTACCCTACATTCCTGGCAAGACATTGTTTCTTTTGCTCTCTCACAGCCAATGGGCAGTGCGTAAAATAAACTTATATCTTGCACCGAAGATAAAAAAGCAATCAAGAAAGGGTACAGGTTGAAAAAGAAAGAAGAGTGAAAAAGGGGAATGCAGTACATAGGTCTGATAGGGTCGAACAAAATGCGTGCTAAGTTTTTTAAAGCGGTTGGGCAAAAGCCTCCAAACTAATCGTCGACCAAGCCAATGAAGAAGAAAACAAAAGAAAAGGAAAGAAAAAGAAAATAGAAATAAAGCAAGGACACGTCAATGTATATACCCTCGGGGTTCAAAACCTCTCAAAACCTGAACTTGAACCCGACCTGCCTTGAGAAGCTGGGCGGTGCGTGCATCGGAAATCGCCAGGAGGGCCTTCTTGAGTTGAGAGGCAAAGAGGCCGAAATACCGACATGGAGTTTCGTCATCAAGCAAGTCTCGGCGAGGTTGAAGTCGGCGAAAGACTCAGAACGCTTGTAGCTCCAGCCACCTGCGTCAGTCGCACGCGAGAAGCCTCCGACGTCTCCATTCTCTCCGATTTCATCGTCCTCAAAAGGGCATTCGTCATTCCTCGTGAACGGCCCACCACACACATCCCAGCCTCATCGACTCTGCCATTTGGCAATCACAGCCCGTGCTGTCCATTTTTTAACTGTAAACGCCGGGACCCCATCCCCTAGCCTATCGGAAAACGCCAAATGTCCTGGGATAAAAAAGGAATAGCACATAGTCCCGAACATATGCCTAGCCTAGTTCGTTCTAAGTAGATCGAACAGGCTCGATATATCGAAAACAACAAAGTAACAAAGCGTACATGTATCGCGTAGAGATAGATTTGCTCATAAATTCCAGTCGTTGGCCACAATCCACCGTCATCCTCCTTCCCTCATTTCGCTTATAACAGCTCGTCGCTGCCACTAGCAACACTGCTTTCGATGGCTTTGATAATATCGCGTTCGGAGAAGACGGGTCCTTGACCGTCGCACTTCGCCTGGTGCTTTATGCGCTCGCTCACGTCACCAATGTCAACAAGACCACGCTTGTAGAGGTCATGCGAGATGATGAGGTCCCAGGCAGCCCCGGCCGCGAGGAGGCGCTCGCCATCGTCGGAGGTGACGATCCTGTGGCTGGGTGTCTTGTTCGCGTGGTTCGAGAGCACATTGGAGTAGAAATCGGTGGGGTTATAGTGCATAGGACCGGTCGTAGTAGGCTCAGGTGAGAGAGAGCTGTTGCTGTGGCCATTCTGAAGGCCGCTGGTGGCCCGGAGAATCTCGTTCTCCGTGCTAATCTTCTGTAGATCCTGCTTCAGGCGCTCGTTCTCAGCAACAGCAATCTGCTGCGACTCCTCAAGGTTGGCAAGCCGCTGCTCTAGGTCTTTGACATGTCGCTCCTTGCGCTCGCGGAAAGCACGCTGACTAAATAAGACGGTTAGATTAGCATCCAAGCGATCTATGAGGCTTCTGAGGAGAACTATTTGACAAGAAGGTGTGTTTCTCGATAGGGGCGATCGATGAGCTGCAGTAGGGAATGCAGGGCAGCATGTGCTCCGTAAGACGCATCCTTCACTAGAGGGACAGCCCTTCCCTTGCTGGCAAAGCTAAAGCCGGAAGCTCGCGACCGGTGTTACATCTCTCAATGGGAAATGGCTAGTTCGAGCCAGGGAAAAAGACATGGCACAACGAAGAGTGTATGAAGGGAAGTACCTACGCTGCTCGATTCTGGGCCTTGCGCCTAGACTGCGCCGGGGTCAGGTCATCTTCGTCAGAATTGGACTGGCCCCTACGGCTCTGGTTGTATGCCTGCTGTGCGTTGCGTTGCTCGTCGCCACTCGACTCAACTTTCGCAATCGACAGGGCGTCAAGAGGGTGCTGCTTAACCTGGGCCGCACCGTTCAGCAGCGGTTGCGCGACCTGCTGCGTCGTGATGGCATTGTGACCTGGGGGAGTTGGGGGCCCCGGGAAGGTGGCAGTCTGGTTGAATTGGGTGGGAAAGGTACCATCAAAGGCGGCTTGGTATTGTTGTTGTTCGCTGGGGAAGGGATCGAAGACCTCCTGGAGAGTGAGATGAGATGGTTAGTAATCCACAGCCTGGCTAAATGCGGGACCCATTGATTGTTCGAGAACGTGAGGCACAGACGTGAGGGGAAGGAAACATAAGAGTGGCAGGACCACAGAAGCAGGAGTGAGGACAAAGTGCAAAGGGCAAAGGGAGAGACGTGATAGAGGAATAGGGTTCCGGGGGAGCGCATACCGGAGGCGAAGTGGTGTTGAAATCGTCCGAACCCGCCGAGTGGGAGTTGGACGGGGTCAACGGCGGCATGCTCATGAACTGGTAGGGCTGAGGGCCGCCGAAGAATTGCTGCCGCGAGTAATCCATTGTTTTCCAACTGTGACGACGGTCGGCCGGGTTTGAGGCGAAAAGCGGTAACTAGGGCGATGCAAAGAGGGAGAGGAGAAGGGCAGCTAAACTTGTCGCTGCTGCTCGATCGACGGTGCTATACTGATCAGAGCAGCGTTGTATTTTCGTGGAGCGTTGGGATCCTCCTTCAGGATGTGTTTGCACTTCAAGTTGAAAAATAATCGTCAAAAGTGATAAGTCGCTTCAGATCGTAGAATCGTGCTTTTTTTTTTGGTCTTCTTTTCTTCTCGAGAGCAGAAACTAGGGCTTCCGGGTGTTATGTTTTGGCGGAAAAATGCAAAATGTCTCTCTTTCGGCAGGCTCTGGTCGGTGAAGTTCGATGTTCAAGTAGTTGAAGTGGGAGGAGGGGGACCAAGTTTAAACTCAGAAGGCAAGGAGGGCTTATTTGGGGGACGGACTCGGGATTGATGGTTTCAATGGAATTTGGGTTTGGATTTGGAGGGGGAAATCAATGGAACCTGGACCACGCACTGGACCATGCACTGCACTAGGCATGGAAGCTGAGGAGCACAAGCAGCAGAAGCAGCCACGGGAAGGGGGGCGTGGCGCAAGTTGCAACGCAGCCAAAGGAACGTGATGGAACGCAGCGTGAGGGAAAATGAATTGCGCGAGACAGGGTAACAGGGGGTACGAAGGGACATGGGAGTTGGTAAGTTCAACGTTGAGGGGATGCTGCGATCCAAGTACGAAGTGGAGATGTACAGAGTAGTGTCCAGTTGTACCGGGCCGCCCTCCTGTTAACGGCTAAGGTGACCGTGTAGTACAGTTGCAAGGCACGAAGTACAGAATTGTACAGCCACTGCTACCATCTCCGCGTAAGTCCGTCTCCAGACGCTAGTAATGCGACTTGGAGCTGTAGCCTGGCATTTCCGGGAACAGAGTGGGCATGTCTTGCAGGGGACTAAAGTTCCTTGTACCGAGTAGTGTATGTACGAAGTAGTGTAGAGGGGGGCAATTAGGCTCACACCAAACCAGTTAACGAAGAAAGAGTGTGGAACTAGCGCAGCCAGCCAGTCCAGGGACACTGACACCTTGACTATGGACGAATTGCTCCGGGGGGAGCGAGGGAGAGCCCGCTCTTCGATGCATATCCCAAAGTCCTGGTTTCTACATATAAAAGGACGAAGTACAAAGAAGGGACAGAGCAGAAGGCCTTGAATATAGTGTACAATATACACTAGGACCAGACCAGTACCACTGGATTGAGCGCACTCTCCTCCCCATACTTGATCCATAATGTGCGAAGTAGCGTACGAGCAAAATTGCATCACCGACCAAATCTCGTCGACCCGTCGACTTTATCCAATGTCCTGTGCACGAGGCACGTACACTATCTCCATATATCCAGCATCCACTGTCTAGTATCCCAAATCGACGGGTGGAGAGATCGGCCCTACCCACGAGATTAGCATAGCGCCAAACCATAATGCCAGCACGGGGGGATACCCGACGTCAAGCGAGTACAAGCTAGTGTGCCACACACGAAGTTTGGTTGGACGGGGCGGGGGCCTGCTCGTACCTTCCGTGCTTTCGTTAGGTCATTGAGCGTCTGTGATTGCACAGAAAACGATCTCTGCACCAGGACCAGACCTGGACCCTTCGACCCTTCGACGTCGTTGCTGCTGGGACCAGCTGGTTACAAACATCTGAAGTACAGACCTTGGAGGTGACGTTTCTGCCGTCAATTGCGTGGTATACTTCGTAGCCATAGCCAGGCTAGCCAGGCAGAGTCGGGTAATACAGGTTTACAACTGATCAAGCAAGATCAATTACTTCGTGCTACTCAGCACGTGCGGTCTCTTGCCGTATCTTAGTGCTTAATACATCTGAGGCTTCGGATAAGGCCTCGCCTCGAGTCAAGCGAGGAGGTAATACCGAGCAAAGCCAGACTAGCAAATTGATCCCTCGATCAAGAATACATACCCTTCACAGTGGATGTTGTTGCATCATCGTGTTGAGTGTTTTCGTTTTCTTCTCCGCAACCCCAGTCGCCGACCATTGAGTAGAATTCAGAGACACCCACGCTCATGAAGACACGAACCAGCAGACGAACAATGCATGGCTAGCTATGCCGCATTACCTAGCTCCCCGTCCTACAGCTCCTGGGGTTAATACAGCGCGGGAAGACGAGATGATCCTCCACTCATCGATAGACAATTGTAATCGGTCAAGGGAAAGCGTGCGCCACCGATGCATGACCGGTGGGAGATTCCTTGCTCTTGCTCCTGCTCCTGCTCCTACTAGCTGCTTGTTGCCAGCTTGCCCGCCCTCGTCATGTATTGCAGCCCACTTCAGTACTATTCTTCACGTACTTCATTTGATGCTGGAATGATTCCGCCTATTATTACTATTCGCTGGCGATCTCGGAAAAGTACTGTGCTTCCTCCGCTTTGCGCCCCTCCTACCACTACTGCAAAGGGTCTTCGTCACGGAAAGGCAATCTCGGGCGGGATGCACGCCAGGGTAGGTACTATCGGTGACGGTCAGCCCGAGTTCAAAACAAAGTTTAAGGAAAATTTACTATTTATCCTTGCGTCGCAAAGGGAAGTCTAGACTTCCCGCATATCAGATGGCTAGGAACCCGGCAAGCTTGATTTACTTATAGTTTAACTACCAGCCATTACAGCAGAAGGCTGGGAGCATGGAAGAGCAGATCCATGAGCCTTACACTTTCTAATTCTCACCAGCTCCCCCGCACGGACTTCCCCAGAGCGAGGTGTGGCATGTGTGAGTTACTGTCCTTCGTACTCTATGTGTATCCGACGGAAGGCGAAGGACAAGACGGCGCCGTGTGCAAGCACGTTTCTCCTGAGCCGAGACCTCAATCTGCGCCGCTGAATTGGTCTGATGCAGAGACTGGGGTTAAACGGCAACCAGGCCAAAAGGCTAGAATCCTTTTTGAGCTAGGCTAAAATCTAACCTTCCCCTCCCCCCATCTGCCCCCAAAACCCACCCGGAGCTTCATCAAACTGTCCCAAAAGGGGCCGTGATGTGCGAATACCCCAACCTTTCTCTTTACGAGGACCAGTGGTGCAAGCTCCTGGAAGGATCAACCACACCCACACCGGCCCAAAGAAAAGCCAAGATACGCCATTTCCTGCATGTATTGTACGAATCCGCCATTCTCTTTGGTCCTCTGGACCCATATGTCCGGGATGGAGAAAATGCACTCACGATCTAGTCTTGGCGTCCCCCCCAAAAAGCTTGTTGAGGACCTTATCTGCGATGTAGTGTACAAAGTACAGTGCAACGAGTCTTTTTCTCGGGATCGCCTAGCCTCAAACAAATGCCCCCGGAAACGAGTGGCGTAGCGATCTACGAAGTAAGTCGGGGATAGTAGCCAAACTCCACGAGGCCAAGTTTAACGATCGAGCTGTCAAAGCATACGGTAATCCGCTCGTCATCCAAGCTCACCGAACAAGCTCACATCAGGAGGAGATCGATGGCCTGGGTTTTCCACCACCTCACTTTGAAAACTGCTAATTTTGCTGATGGTATCTATGCAATACAGGTTAGATCTCGCTTTCTCGGGCTTTCGAGGAGAGTTACACACTGGTCTAGGTGCCCAACATACCTTAATCCATGGCTGGCCCTAATGCCACTCGGCTCCGCTCTGGGGTTTCAGAGGTTATCTTACTTTCGTCTGGTACGTAATGCCGAATCAACCAGTGCCGTTCGTCGCGCCGCTTTACAGTTTACACTAGTTCACTGCTTCTTCGCGCAAGGGACCCTGGATTCAGCTGGACTTCCCAAAAGTCACTTGTACTTGTCACCCTCTTCCAAGCTAAATCCAGCCCTTCCAGAACAACACGCCAAAACCAACACACACACCCAATTGCGACATCACGGGTTATTGTCCCGCCGCTTATCCCGCACGGGTTCCTCACATGTAGAACATGCAACCACCACGTTGATCTGCTCGCCAATCCACCAGACCCTCCCGGAGCTCGAGGACAAGAGACCCCTTGCCCTTTCCTATTTTGTGACGTCGTCTGGCCTGGCCTCTTTAGGTCCAGCACACGAATGCCGCTAGGTTACGATAAGAAAAAGAACAAGAGCAAAAGTTGGCCAAACTAACTGGCTTCAAATTGATGATGGCTACACTTCCCTCCACTCTATCTAGTTTCTGCTACCCGGAAAAACTCGAATCATCCATCTCATACACGACCTCGACCGTCTCTCATATCTCATCTCCAAAAGGCATGGGGTTGTAAGTTAGGGTTAAAAAAAACATGGTGAAATACATCGAAGAGAAAGAAAGTAAGAGAGGAAAAGGAGAAAAAAAAAAGTAAAAACATAGGTAAAGTTCATTCCACCATCGAAGACATTCTCTAGTCTCTGTTCCCCAAAATTGCAGACAAAGAAAACAGTGGGCAACTTGTAGGAAAGGGGTTGAGAAAATCGTCGATCCATCCGTCCTCCTGCCATCAGCGACACTGCACCCAAGCCATCACATCTCTGCTCGTATGAAGGGAAAGAAAAATAATGGGAAACCGTCCTTGAGTCAAAACGTGAAAGGAACCCCTCGTCCAGTCTGTGTGGTAAAGCGCTTTAGCCGTTGACGTATCGTTCGTCGAGGCTTGTCTTCCATGGTTCTTTAACAGATGACGATGTTGTGTCTTCTCAGAAGCCGCTCGTAGAGCGCAAGCCTATCACGCTGCTCCGCAATCTTTTCTCGCTGCTCGGCGATGGTGTTCATGCGGTCTTCCAAGGCCCGGTCGGCGCACTCGAACTTATGCTTCCAGTCCTTGACAAGGCGCCGGAGATAGGCAATCGGCTCCACCGACGAGTGTCGGCACTCCTTAAGGAGCTGTCGTATACGGACCCTCATGCAATCATTGTCGCGCTCGAGCCGACCGACCTCGTCACGGAGCCTCGCCACTTCTCGGCCTCTCTTATCTGCCAGGGAGACGGCGCTGTCGAGGGACTGACGGAGGGAGGCATTCTCGTCACACAGCTCTCGGACCCGACACGTGAGTTTGTCTTCGCTGGCGCGGAGTCGCTCGTTCTCGTGTTCGCTCTTCTTGAGGCTGGACTTGAGTTCGCGAACCTGGCATCGCAGATCCTGTTCCGACTTGACGAGACCGTTCCATTCGTCTACGGGGACGTGGAGACAGTCCTGGTGCTTGTGGCAGAGAGTGGGCTTGCCGCACCGGGGTTCGTGGCGGCGCTCGTGGTGGTGATGATGCTCGTAATGGTGGTGATCATGGTGGTGGTGGTGAGATCGGGAGCGCTTGAGCTTGACGAACTGGGTGTTGCCCCCCGGTAGGGTCTCGACGTAGACTCGGGTCGACATGAGAAGGGCCTCGTTGAGGTCGGGACACGAGTGGTGAGGAGTTAGGCGTCGGTGGTGCGACTTGTCTTTGCGGCAGGTCTCCTCACAGATGATCTTGCCGCCGTCGCCCACCTCGATTGTTGAACCCGTCAATGTGGTGTTTTTTTGGTTGTTCGTGTAAGTGGGAGTGAACCCCGCCTACCTTGTTGAGAAGCGTAGCTTGAAGTTGTTCAAGGTAGGCTTCCAACAACAGGAGCGAGGCACGAAGAACGGGAAAAGGCTTTCGACGTTCTTTCTTCTTCTTTTTTTTTTGGTCGTCTTTGTTGACTTAGACTCTTTGGCGCGTAAAGAGTGGAAGTCGGTCGGTTGGAATACCAGAAGTGGATAGTGGTCGCTCGATACGGAAGTGCGGTTGCTGGAATGCGGGCAAGACAATGGAGGGACGGCAGTTTGAGGTACTTAAGCTCTGATATATACTCTTGTTTTCTCCCAAGAGAAACTTTTTCAAAGAAACGAAGTCTACGAAGAAGCGCAGGTGATCAAAGCAGAAGACTGTATGGCATGGCCTCCCACTAGAGACAAGCCCTGGCAGGTCCTCACGGGAGAGGCCCGTCCCTACACAGTTATGGCGAAATAGTAGGTGAAAGTCGATTTTCTCAGTGTTAGAATAGAGAATCCAGGCATCATTTTGCAGGGGAGGGGCCCAAATTTACGGTCTACATCATGAAATGGCCGGATATCGGGCCCGGCGCAGCCTGCCCACGAGGACCCTGCATATGGTCTCCAGAGGTGTGGTGGGTGGGGAGCAAGGGTTGGGCATAGCGGCCAAGCGGTAGGCTCACTCGATGCCAGGGGGAACATCTCTACGATTCTGAGATTCATTCACCAAAGAGTTGGAGGTGAAAGAGACCCAAGTTTGCTATATGGAAGTAGACTTGAAAGGGTGGGAGGGGATAAAGGAGGGCGGGAATAATGGTCATGTAGACACGCTCACAAAATGGCGAGAATGAGACTTCGTGTGACGTCCCTGGCCTTGGGTCTTGGCCACGAGTCCAACGAGCATGTCCAGAATGTCTCAACTTGGCCGTCGCCCTCTTGTGCGATGAGAGATTATATGACTTATTTTTCTCACGCGCGCCTTCGAGGAAAATTGCTCTTGAAGTGGAAACAAAGGAAGCAACAGATTTCGCTCATTCTTTCCGTCCCTCCTGTTAGACTTCTTTTTTCCTTGTTTTTTCCGAGTGTTGGAGAGGAGATGTGAGATTGTCATCCTCACCAAAGCAGCTGTGGAGTGGAGGGCGTGACACAAGATTCGAGATGCAGGGACAAAGGTCCCGCGTTCCTTCCCGGACCAATCACGACTACCTCCATTTAACCGAAGTTCAAGCTGACACCTACCGCGTCTAGCGCTTAGTGATCACAGCCAATCATTTTTCTAGTTCCCATGGCAAAGTGTCCCGCGCAAAACAGCACTGAGCACAGCCATCAAGACATCAACGCATCGCCTCGGCCAGACCCAAACCCTTCTTCGACTTCGCGAATCACCTGTTTAGTAGGGTGTGAAGCTCATATCGGCCTTTAAGTTATCTAGAAATACTCGTCTTCACCCTCTATCCTCAACATGCTTCCATGGTCTGGAGCCCGAGAATGTGGGTTTTCTCTCAAATGAACTGTCCTGTTACCTTTAGCAGTCCCGGGTCTGGTTGTCTTTGACCGCTCACACCTTGGCGAAAGCCCGGTGGACAGAGATTCCTGGAACTTGGGGGTCCAAGGCTCCTGAATTGTCCATATCCTCCCGCACCATCCCGCACCTCCGAACCCACCCGGCCTACTTTTCGGGCCGGTCTTGACGTGACGTGACCAGGATTGCGAACTGCCGTCTCTCTCAATCTCAGCATGTGAGAAAGGAGAAGAACGACCGAGGTTGCTTAATTGACTTAAAAGTGGATTTATTGCTCGTTCGAACGTTGTCTGCTCCATTTTCCTTTGGGTCCGCACCGGAACTCTGACATCACGAGCACATCCAGTTCCGTTCCCTCGGGCCCGATGAGGCGCTGCAAGAGAAATTTTCTTCTCGAGATGATAGCTGCGCCAAGTTTAGGCGTCGAATGCTGCCTAGCAGCTTGAAGTCGGGCGGGTTGGCGGAAAGAAGCTTCGCGAATGGCACACTCGTGCTTTACGGAAGGCGTTCTGCAACCAACGTCTATGGCTTCATGACCCAAAATCACATTGAAAAAGGCATGGAACATTCGGGAATGATAATTCGCCACACATGATGAACTATGAGGTCCGAGTGGGCAGTATTCACCTTCGGGTCGCTTCCCTTGATGCAAGAAGGCGCAGCAGTCCACAAGTCATGGCCCAGGGCAAGGCCCTATCGTCCGCCTCACTGCTATGCTTCGCAGGCACCCGCATTCTGCAAATGTATGAATGTTGTGCATGCAGTGCACGCCATTTCTGTGAGACATGAGACATGCTGCACGCTGTCCTCCAGCAGTGGCCACGAAAATCTGTGTTGAAGTCACGAGCCGTAGGGTTCAGTTCGAACTTTTGAGGCAAGCCTCGAAGGATTTGATCACTCACTCAAGGGACCTATAAACTTTGATTTATTGCTATCGACCTATACTTCTTCTACTTCGTACTCCGCCCCCGATCTAATGCTCGCCGAGTGTGTCAGGAGTTGGGCTCCCTTTCTATGGCCTAACGAGGCAAATCGCAAATGGCATCCTTTGCCCCGGCCACAATTCAACCCCAGTGTCGCCCACTGAGCCGAGCTCCTCTCGGGAACATCAAATGCGGTTCTTCTCTTCCCGGCCGAATCCGATGCTCCGCACAATAAAGCGAATTACTCGCCCTCTCCGCAAGTCTCGTGCACCCATCCCGCTGACACTTCGAGTGATCCCGACACCGCTGCGTCTCCGGCTCGGCCCGCTCGATGCAAGAAGGATAGTGACACGCATGCTGGACGCAGTAGGGCGATGGTGCCACCGTCATCGCGGCGTAAGCGGCGGTTATGGGTGCGTGAGGCAGGATGCTCCATTTTGCTGCTGTGCAATGCGGCATGGCGCATTTGTGGGCCATGCAGAAGGCGCTAGAGGGACCACAGACGGAGTTGGTGCATTCGCGGATAGTGCAGAGATGGGCGGCGCAGAAGAGCTTGGTCGGGGCTGCCTTTTGCTTGCACCCTTCGAAAGTACAGATCACGGCCGAGTCTAAATAATGGCGTTAGGTCATCTGCTCGTCGAGCGGGTTTTCCTGGAGTTAGGGGGCCGGAGGGAGATGGATACTTACGGTCGTCGCATTTCTCGAGGATCTTATCCCCAATTACCGCACGATATCGCTCACAACCCACAACTGTGCAAAGCTGATGTCTCTTGCAGTATCCATTGGCCTCAGCCCCCTGGTCACAGTTCGGCTTGACGCACATGTGCTCCGGGCACCAATCGCCCTTTCGCCTCTTAAAGAAGCATCCGGAAGCTTTACACTCGTGGCTCTTGCAATACAGAGACTCGGCCTCGTGCCTCGCTTTCAAACACCCGAGCTCAATGCACGAATGTTGCTCGCAGTTCTGGTCTCCCCGGCGTTCGTGGTCGCACCCAGCGACTCGGCAATAGTGGAGTCCGCAGCGTTTCGATGCTATTCCGTCCTCGCGGATATGGCACAGCCGACTACACCCGTCGCTCATACAAACGCGGTGCCTGTCGCAGTAGCGAGTCCACGAACCCGGCTCGCCAATGCCCTCGGCGAAGGCTGTGCAGTTGGCGCCGTCGCAGGTGTGCTTTCGGCAGTAGGTTGAGTGAAGACCTCTTTCTTGTTTGCAGTTGGCGACGATGCAGCGGTGCTCGGCACAGTACTTGAGGTCTACGTCGTTGTAGATGACGCGTTCTTTATCGCAATCTTCCTTGTTGCAGTTGTCTAGCGGGCAAGGCCGGTCAGTAACCTATACCTGTCGCGAACTGGTAAGCACCGAGATGGGGTTGAGACCTACGCAGTTGAGCGCAGAACTTGAATTTGTTCGCACTCATGTCCTTAACGTAGTTGGAACATCGTGTGCCGCTCGTCGATGCGGTGCATCTCGTATCTGGAAGGATCGTGAGTCAAGAATAACGAATCTACGGAATGGGATATGGAGTTAGTTCACTTACGATTCTGGCAAAACGGAAACCCTCCTGCCGTTGGTATACCACAAGGCGCTCCCTCACCATTCTTCTTGCACTGGTGGAAGCGACAAAACTGACACTGAATGCGGGTCTCGTGGATCAAGACCAACGCCCTTGGGTATTTGCAGGTCCAGCCGTTGTTGGTCCAGCTACACCGGGATGGTTGAGGTGTTCGACCTTGCTTCTTCTTGGAAGGCATGCTATATTCCTTGGGGGCGGTTCTGCGACCGAACCATGCCATGGTCTGTATCTGTCCCCGGGGGACGCGGTTGTCTCTTGCTATTAAGACGAAAGTTCCTTCTCTGTAATGAAATCGAGGTCGGACAAATTTAGGTCTCGCACATCAGTTTGCCTTTCGAAGACTGGGAAATGTCCGGGCTACCGGCCTTATATACTCAGAGCATCAGCTTCGCCAAACCGAAAGGAAAAGGCCCAGTACGACGGCGCAACAACGGCCCGCCTGACACCTTGTGCCAAGGTCAGACACCATCTCAAGGGAAATTCGCCGCGAGCCTCCAATTTGTCGATGGTGATTCCAACACCACGGCAGCCTGCATAGCCTGTACTCCTCGAGAGTCCTTCGCATCCAGGGATTCACCCGCCCTTTCTTGGAAACATCGTGCCTTACAGGTCCACACACTCCCCCTTTTATCTCTTCGTGACGTACGTGTTTGGCTATATACGTCCTCCTCACCGAAAAAAAGCTCCTCCGCCGTAAATGTAACCTGCACGTTTGCTCTCACCGGTTGACCTCCCTCTTAGACCTCCTCCGATATCTCCCGTATAAGCCTCAACCATCTCCACTCAAATCCCCCTCATAGTCGTATTGATCAAAAGTGTCGCCGAAACTCTTACGTGGCGATGCCTAGTTTCACGTTCCACAAACAACATGCGTTTCCATCCCTTTCGGCTTGCCCACCAAAAGAAGGCGGACCAGGACCCTCACTCGTGTTACATTCCGAAACAAGAATCGTGGGTACACACATCTTTGCTTGCCAGTGCCAATTATAAATGACAAGAGGACGGATGGTGTCGTATATACGAAGTAAGAAATAGGTGCTACATGTTCAAAGGGGAAAAGAAACACAAACCTCTCGAAAAGCAGAATTTGAGTCACTGGTTGCATCGCTTCGGACTGGCTCTACAGATCAAGACACGGAACACGTAGGACGTTTGGAGAATGGGCTAGTAGAGGAGAGCACTAACACATCTCAAAGAGAGTATTACAACGGATCATACCACCTAGCACAGGGGCATCTTCCACATAGAAATAAAGATTTAGCTTCTGTAGCCCATTACTCTATAAGATATCGCTTCGCTATCCCTCAACCTAAAAGAATATTGAACCATTTCGCCGACTTCAAAAAGAGCATGTTGTCATATCCCTCCCACCCCTCCATCACAAGTCATATACCAACCAAAGCCATGATATGAAAGGGAAAAAACGCCAGCAGACTATAAATCCTTCCACTTCCTTACTCACGCTTCCTTCCGCCTCCGACGTGCAGCTGGCATCGACGCAACCACAAGTTCCCTCGCCGTCTCAATCGATGGTCTCGGCAAGATCGGCCTCTAGCCCGACCTAGCCTCCTTGGCCACCTCGGCCCGCAACCTCTCTAAGAGCGCAGCATTCGTAGCCTCGGCCTCCGTCACTCGCGAGAACAAATTGGCGGGTATTGTCGACGTCGGGAAGGATTGCGACAGCGTCACGGGAGGAGTCGTTATCCTCGACGCGGCGAGGGAGTGGAGGGCGCTGTGATGCGCAGAGGTACTGGTAGTGGGGAAGTTGGGCAGAGAAGTCACCGAGTGTGGGAGGGTGGGCATCTTCGGTTGGGAGGTGGGCGTTGCTGCGGGCGGGGTCGGCGTAGGTGTAGAAGTAGCGGGGGCGGTGGCCGTGCTGGCTGCGGCGACGGCGGATGTGGAGGTAGTAGGTACGGGTGGCTGCGTTGATGCGGGCGTGGCCGTCGCCGGTGTGAAGGCCTGCAGCTGTCCTTGGGTTGAAACTTGGGGCCTTGCCTGCGGCAAAGCGATGGGTCTTTGGCCACCGACTTTGGCGTGAACTGATGGGCTTGGTGCGAGATGAGAGGCTTGAGGCGGTCGCTGGGTTGTTGCAGGAGTGGCGACTGCCTGTGCGGGCGTAGGAGGGGCTGGGCTTGCAGATGTCGTGGTTGCTCTATTCACTACGCTAGCTGGAGTTGTCCCACCGGCTTGCAGAGTCGAAGCTTGCAAATGGGCAAGGGGGTTTGGTGCAGACACGAGCCTAGGCGAAGGCGTTACAGTGGGTGCTGAAGCGGGGATTGCGGCCTGGGCAGCGTTTGAGACAACTGGAGACGCCTGAATCGGTCTCTGGGCAGCTGCAGATTGGGCTTGGCCTTGAGCCATCGCGGGCGTCGTTATCTGTGCGGCCAGAGCTGCCTGCGCCGGGGTAACCACACCCGGAGTCTGTTTGCGCGCAAGGCTCGCTGCTCCGGCCTGGCCGTGGTTCGCGAGCTGAGGTGAGTTTTGTAGGCTGCTGGAGAGACTCAGGAGACCTTGTGCCTTCGCTTGGTCTTCCTCGCGACTGAGCCTCGCGCGCTCTTCCGCCTCCTTTCGAGCGGCCTGGTTCGGGGCGCGGGTTTTCAGTTCTCCTGTGACGGCCGAGAGGTAGTAGGGCATTTCCGACTGTGTCTTGAGGAAGAAAAGTTTCAGGTTACGAGCCTTATCCTTGAGCTGAACTTGGGTCCTGTCTTTCAGAACGTCTGATATGGTGCCGTTAGGACCAAACAGACTTAGAATTTGGCTCCAATGGGGTCCCTTAACCATGTCGAGGCCGGTCATAAGCGCTTTCTCTTCCTCTGGAGTCCAAGGTCGACGGGTTGAGTGGATACCCTCTCTCCGGGTATGAGCAGTAGACTTCGAGAGCGCCGCTTGTCGTGCCTTATCGTATAGAATTGAGGTGGGGCAGGTTTGGTTGGGAGGAAGTTCACCTGGCGCCGCTGCTCCTGATGGTCGTCCGGCAGCGGGTCCAGTAATATGATTGTGGACCTGTCCGAGGCCGGCATGGGGTAGAGGATGTACTAGAACATGTCCCTGAGCGTGGCCCGGCATGGGTACAAGGGGAGGGCCAGCGGGGGTAGCTCCTTGCGCGGCGCCTGGTATTTGCTGGCCATACATGCCTTGTTGCGTCTGAGGCATCTGGGCCGCCTTGAGGAGATAGAGGTTCTGTGCGGTGGTATCGTGGTCTGGCACACACAAGATAAGTTAGCCAGGCGCAAGTGAAAACTATAGGATGAGAGGACATACGAGCTAGATTTGGGACTGGAGTGGCAGGAAGGGCGGCTTGAGCAAGCTCCGCTTCGCGCGACGCAATCCTTTGGTTCATATAATCAAATAACGGCCCCAGAATTGCACCAATTCGCTTCTGCATCTCTTCGCTCAAGGCTGGGGCGCTTTCAGCACTCGAGGCTGGTGCTGCAGCGGCCTGAGGCTGTGGGGTGCCGCTCGGTACGGAAGGCTGATTATCCGTTCCTTGGGATGTGCTAACTGCGCCTGGCACAGCATCCGTGGGCTTCTCCTCGGATGCAGGTTTTAACCCTTTAATCTCCGCCATAATTGATTCCCCAACACCATCGATGAGGCTATTCGTCTTCTGCCAGTAGTCATCGTCGTCCTGTAACGCAACATGGGCGGGGATGGTGGTTTGCTGCTTCCCGACAGCCCTCGCACTGACAGCAAGCGTCTGGCAGTGGTCCGCATGGGCCACTAACTCATTGTGAATATAGGATCCAAGCTGTTTTAATAAAGAGTCAGGAGGGTAACGGTCTACAAGTACTTGGGCTACGGCAGTTGCGTCTTCTGTTAGCCTCTGCTCCCGGTTTGGAATTTTGAGCAAACACATTCACGTACCGTTGTTGCCGCTCTCTTCGTATTCCTGTAATAAGAGCGACATTCTTATCTCCGCTGAGGTTAACATGCCAAGCTCCTCATCGAAGTTGGCCTGGTTCCAACTTCGTTCTTTGAGGACCGACTCTAAACCCTCGGTGAAGACCTCATGAAGCAGGTCGGCGGGAGTTTTCCCACTGGTGTTCTCGGCGAGCAGACTCAACGCCAGCTGCGTTTTCAGCTCCAAGAGGATGTTAGAATGATCAAAGGTAAACTTTCTCGTGCCGTAGACGAAGACTTGGAAAAATCTCTCATGGAGAGTAGGTAAATATGTCTCGTCTTCGGAAAACAGATCGATTCCGAATCGAGCAAGGTTTGCCAGCCGCACCGTCTTACGGTGCTTCTGATCATCGAGACCTAGTTTCGACCAGACCAAAAGATCGTCGTCCATCTGGGAAAAGTTTCTCCACGCCTGTTCAAACTGGGTTACTTTGAAGCTGTAGGACGCGTAGAAATCGGAATCGAGGTCACGAAGGGCATCAATGGACTCTTCAAAGGGCTCCTGAGACAACCATTCCAGCACTTGCACGGCCTGATATTCGAGCATAGATGTTAGTTAATGGCGAAGAACAAGGTGGCGGAAGAGGTGTTGAAACCCACAGTTATCCCCAAAAGCTGCATGTTCATGCCTCGCAACGCTTGGGCTGGTGCCTCCAGCATTCTCCTCCGCTTCCTCGGATGTGCGGGCGCTCTCGTTTGCTGCGTGGGAGCCGTAGCTTCCTTAACCGGCTCTGGGGTTGCGGTCTCCTTTCCTGGCTCAAGTTTCACCGAAGGTGATTTCTCTATGGAAGCGATCGGCGTGACTGAGGTGGTGGCCGGGGCCTGAGCTGCAATAGGAGCTGTGGTAGGAGTTGAGATGGGTGCCGGGGCGGACTGTGTGGATGTCGCAGCAGAGAGTACAGAGACGGGTGCCGCGTTTGCGAGACTGGCGAGAGTCTCCGGCAAGACAGTCTGGATGTCATCGATGGGTTCTATCTTGATTCTCTTTGCAGCGGGCGCTTCCGATTCCAGCGACGCGGGTCTTTTAGTTGGTGAGGGGGGGATTGGGAGATTCGGAGGGTTCATTGCAGGTTGAGCAGGTATCGGCGCGGGAGGATTCGTTGAAGGAGTTGCTGTCGTGGTGGGTTTGGTAGTTTGGGCATTTGCAGTGATGGCCTTGAGGATGCTCTCTGGTATGTTTGAGCCCTGATTCGCATCTGTACCCATTTTGGGCTGTTGAGAGAGACTCGTTGCAGGCGCTGCAGGATTCGTAGTGGGTTGTGTTGTTTGTGTTGTAATGTTGCTTGTAGGGTTCTCGACAGGTATGTTTGATGAAGAGACCGCTTGGGGCTCGGCTGAAGCATCCACCAAGGACTGCAGTAGTCTGTCTGCCGAAGCAGGGTCGAATATATGCGCAGCGGGCATCTGCTCATCCGACCCGGTCGAGGGTGCCATCGGAGCGGGCCCCGGCACCGAGGTGTTTTGCGTGGCATTACCCTCCGAGCCCGTCGCGGCCGTCGTCACTACATCATCGGTCATTCTTTCAAGATGGAGGAGCTTCTATATTCGGTGTATGAGTTGGCGGCGGCAAGGATGGAACAATTCGGTCTAGATCAATCCATTGTCGAGCTGAGGTGCGTTGGCAGGCGCTAGCTACGTTCCACGATCCTCGGCGCAACTTCCTAGGTGGGGGCGAGGGGTATTGCAGGGTAGGCCTAAGGGGGGCTTCTTCGCGAACGGTATTAACTGCGATGTCGCGATGAGGCAATCTCGATCTTGCGACGACAATGCCGACCTCTTTCTCACGGCGGGGGTTGGTTCAGCGGCGGGTTCGATAACGATCGATAAGAAAAAGTTGGAAGGCGGTCAAGATGAAGAAATTTTGCCCTCAGACAGGAAGTGCTACCCCAGCTGCTCGGCACATCGAACGACTGGCAACACCTGGAAGAAGCTGCCCCAGAGCAAAATATACAGCCCATTATCTCAAGCTTTGACATACATGCACCTCAATTTAAAAACCTATTCTAGCAGCAGGCATGGAAAATCGATTCTAGGTGTTTTCCTTTTAATTTTGAAGGCATTCCCCTAGTAATTCGAAGCGTTCGTTTGTGCCATGTGAATGTGTAGTTTAGGGGGTACAAGAAAGAAAACTAACCCATAGCGGGTGGGTAATGTAGCTTACTAACATTAGCAAAAAACCAGGAACCTCAGTTTCCTTAAAAGCTAAAATAGAAGCTCGTAATTGGATGTAATTGGACGGGCAGACCAGACCAAAGCCATCGAGATCGATGCTGGCAGTACGAAGTAGCAACACACAACGTTAGATACTTCCTGGAGACAGCGGAAAATGAATCTGGGGCATCCATGAGCTCATGAAATCAAGACTGATGTTTCCCTTACAATTGTAATGACATTGCTCTGCAAAATGGCCCTGAGCTATGACAAATCTACGACAAAAACAAACATCCTTGGCAGGGAATGAGGAGAAATGAGCGAAGACAAAAGCCATCTGTGGGGAACATGGGGCCATTCTTTCAAGGCAGGTTGGTTGATGCAACTCTTAGTGCAGACCTCTCCGCTCACAACCCCTTGTTCGGGGATTACTCGACCAGTAAGCCGCACTACGAAACGGCTCCGTAGTGTTTCTCAGATGTGCGTGGGTGAGAAAGTATGGCCCTTCTTCGTATGTGATCCACGGTTTGGCCCCGGCCGAGGGGACGCGGCATCATTTCCCGATCTAGTAATTGATGTTTAGTTTGAGGTGCTCGGAGGTACGGAAGGGCTGAAGGTGTATGTATCTACGAGTAAGGAAGCTAAGTACGTACAATAGAAGATGGGGGTTCGGAGGACGATAGTCGATGGCGATGTTGGCCTACTTCGTTCTATCAAACAAAGCTGAATTCTACAAGTCCATGTTGCAAGTTGGCGCGGAGATAAGAATGACTCTCACTTTCTACGAAGTTGGAGAATTATTAGTAAAAACGATTTGCCCTTTCTGGTAATTTCTGGTCTGGCCCCTCCTTTCACTTGCGGGGACATCGGGGCTTTCGCTCCATGATTAGCCCGAGTGGTTGAGACGCGAGACCAGAGGACGGGCAGGTCCAGCAGAAGCGGATTAGCAAGTTAGTGCGAGTCGCCTCACATCACGACTGCCATGCCACTAAACCAGGACAAGTCAATACTCTGCATGTCTCCTCGGTCGGTGCTGCTTGGGGTAGCTGCTGTATGCCCAACCCAACCTCGACCGGATGTGCCTCACTGCTGTGAAGTCGAGTAAGATCAAAGGACACAAGGGTGTGAGAGTCGCACTCATATCTTTCTAGTAGTGGGATACACACTACTTCCTATGAGTAGTTTAGAAATGCCGATGCTGGCCAGCAACGGATCAATCCGATCTTCGGCCAGGTATTGGTAAGTTTACCAGAGTGACTGTACAGTGCAAGCTTAACGTGCCACTCCATATTATTTGGATTAGAAATTAAACCAGATGTCAATGATTCCCAAGAAATCCGCCTCAGCGCTGCTCGTCAGGGGAGATCAACTGTAATTGTACTTGGCGTTCAAGTATTTTTCTGGGGGCGAATGCTTCCATTCTGCGAGTCGGTTGACCTCCGCGTCCGAGTCTGGTACTGACGACGGACATGGATTGCTACCCCGCAATCTAGTTCTCCGCGATTCTTCGGGGCTAAGGCACTGTGCCGCGGTAGACGGATTTGTAACTTGGACAGCCACCTTTGACTCGCAGCCTGGATCAATCGGTGATTCGATGTATTATTGCGGTTTAGCCAGCAGGATCAGCAGAGTTCTTACTTCGTACCTTAGCACAGATCGCAAAAGAGAAAGATCCATCGAAGCCTCAATTGGACGTCTCAGATGTACTCGGTACTATTTCTCATATCTAGGCGCTGGCATCAGGGTTGGGGCAGATGCGGAACCGCACTCTTTCCAGATGTAGTGGGGTGTACCTGCTAGTCTACTTCATAGCTAGTCTGGGAAAGAGCACTTGTGCATCCCCACCTTGATCCGCGCAACCCTGGATGACGATGGTACCTGCCGTACTCCATAGATGCTCTTTCTCCCCATCTCGACATGCTCAAGGGCGCTTCATGGCGCGGGTTTTGGAATTTGGAATCGACATCTTCCCTTTCTCCGTTCCTCTATGTGACCCTCCGTTTCATCACCCAGTCCATATTCCAGCCCATCTCCGGCCCATGAATCCGAGCCATCCCTGTCCCCCGCACCGAGTTCGAGACAGCTCAAGTTAGAGCTCCCCCTCTTTACGAGAGATCTTGGACTATTTGGTGATCTACACTATGGGTGGCTAACCCCGCCTTGAAACGGCTCTGCTGTACCACATCGAGGAACCAGACCCCTCAGTGGATCGTCTCTTCGCACCATTCCTCCTGCCGCGTCTATATAATAACAGCAAGCTCCTCTTGCATTCTCTTGCCGAACATCTCCTCTCGACCTTCATCTTTCTACCAACCCTTCGATCTAACCCTCCCATTCCAATAACCCTCCAACCCTCTACTTCTCCAGAACCGAATCCTCTCCTATTCCTACACCTTACTCAACCCTACTTAATACACGATGTCTCTCACTGTGGACCTCCAGACACCCGTCACGGGCACTTACAAGCAGCCCATCGGCCTGTGAGTTATAGCTCCTGCTTCCATTTCGCCTAAAGAGATTCGCAGGAACTTTACTAATATTTCATCCGTCTCGGCTAGGTTCATCAACAACGAGTTCGTCGAGGGTGTCAAGAAGCAGAAGTTCGAAGTCATCAACCCCTCCACTGAGGAGCCTATCTGCTCCGTCTGCGAAGCCACCGCCGAGGATGTAGACGTCGCTGTCAAGGCTGCCCGTGCGGCTTTCAACGGTGTCTGGAGCGAGACTACCCCTCACGAGCGTGGAAGGCTACTACTCAAGCTCGCCGACCTCCTTGAGGCGAACCAGGATCTCCTTGCCGCCGTTGAGTCGCTCGATAACGGCAAGTCCATCACCAATGCCAGGGGCGACGTGGGCGCTGTAGTTGGAACCATCCGTTACTACGGTGGATGGGCCGACAAGGTCGAGGGCAAGACTATTGATGTTGCCCCTGATATGCTTAGCTACACTCGACAGGAACCTGTACGTTCTATTCCGAACACTACACTTATTCTTTCTCATTTCTGTGTTACGAAGGTTGCTAACTAGGCTTTCAGATTGGTGTCTGTGGTCAAATCATTCCCTGGAACTTCCCTCTTCTCATGCTTGCGTGGAAGATTGGTCCTGCCTTGGCGACCGGTAACTGTGTCGTGATGAAGACTGCTGAGCAGACCCCCCTCTCTGCCCTTGTGTTCGCCCAGTTCGTCAAGGAGGCTGGCTTCCCCCCTGGTGTTCTCAACATTATTTCCGGTTTCGGCAAGACTGCTGGTGCTGCCATTGCCTCCCACATGGACATCAACAAGGTTGCCTTCACCGGCTCCACTGCTGTTGGCCGCACCATCATGAAGGCCGCTGCCGACTCCAACCTCAAGAAGGTCACTCTCGAGCTTGGTGGCAAGTCTCCCAACATCATTTTCGACGATGCTGACATTGAGCACGCCATTGAGTGGGTCAACTTTGGTATCTACTACAACCACGGCCAGTGCTGCTGTGCCGGAACCCGTATCTTCGTCCAGGAGGGTGTTTATGACAAATTCCTCGCCGCCTTCAAGGCCAGGGCCGAGAGGACTACAGTTGGTAACCCCTTCGACGAGACCATCTTCCAGGGTCCTCAGGTCTCGCAGCTCCAATTCGATCGTATTATGGGATACATCCAGAGCGGTAAGGAGGAGGGTGCCACCGTCGAGACTGGTGGTGAGCGTCTTGGTGACAAGGGCTACTTCATCAAGCCTACCATCTTCAGCAATGTCCGCCATGACATGAAGATCATGAGGGAAGAGATCTTCGGTCCCGTCTGTGCCATTGCCAAGTTCAAGGATGTCGAGGAGGTCATCCACCTCGCCAACGACACCACCTACGGTCTTGCCGCCGCCGTGCACACTAAGAACATCACCACCGCCATCAAGGTGTCCAACGCCCTCAAGGCCGGTACCGTCTGGATCAACTGCTACAACGTCTTGTCGTTCCAGATTCCCTTTGGTGGTTTCAAGGAGTCCGGTATTGGCCGAGAGTTGGGCGAGGCCGCGCTCGCGAACTACACCGAGACCAAGTCCATCACTGTGCACCTCGGAAAGCCTTTCCCCCACTAAAGGAGGGGATAGGAAATGGGTATTATAGGCAGGAGCAAAATGATTTTATGTAGCGTATGAACTAGTCTGTACTAATTCCCCCAACTATGAAATGAATCAATTTTTGGTTATATAAGTTTTATCTCCGCACTGCATCTACCAGGGAATGTGATAGACATACCCATAACATGATTTGAGTAAATGGCGCGTGTGAGATGATGATCGAGTGTATGCCAGGCACCGCCACTGGGCCTTCACCAACCGAGCCTGGCCGCAGATTATGGGGGCATAAAGAGTAGCTTCTCCTTACTTCTTCTACTTGCCAACTGGTGTGGATACACCCAAGTTTCCGCTTGTCCGGAGAGCGCGTTTACTCGTGGCCTTCTGTGCCGTTGGAAAGGCGGTTCCGCACCCTCTTTCGTATTGCGGGTGGACAAGAAAGTCGAGAGTGGGACGCGGTCTACACTACACTAGTCTCGTCCGATCCTGCTACCACCCTGAAATACCGGCTTCTAGCTTGCTCTCGCTGAGGAGTTTGAAACTTGGTAAATCTCATTTAAGTTTTTTTTTTTGTTCTGCTTTGATTTTTGTGCCGGTTGTAAGAGTTTGATGGTGATGTGTCTGGAGAGTTGAGGTGTAAGTCGAGGTGGTGCGCTGTTGCGGGTGGCGAGACACGGCGAGGACCGTAATTATGGCGTCCGTCCGGGGAAAGGCCGTAGGGCTGTAGGGATGCGGGGGCGTATCAATCGCTTGTGTGGGGATTAGAGACATTCGGTTTGGGGATGGCTCAGGGGGGCGTGGAGGTGATTCGGGAAAAGGGAAAGACATCGCCTTTCTCCCCTGCAGCAGTGTCTTGAAGGATTGATTGCTGGATAGCCTGGTTCGGATTTCTTCGTCGTTCGTCTTTGATTGCGAGGACTCTCGTGCGACATTCCGAGACGGGCTTCATAAGTCCTCTATTCTCCTCAACAACTTGAAGAAACATCTACGATTCCAAGGAAGTCAAAAGAGCACACTTCATGTTTCGTTGACAAAAAAAGTATCCAAAACGTCTTATATTCATCATCACCCAAATCTCAAGAAAAGCAAGCCTCCTCTCACAGGAAACCAATATGCCAACCTGCCCGCCTGGTATCGAAAACAAGATCTGTCCAATTCATATGAAAACCCATTTTCTCGTGCCACTGAAACCTGTGCTATGAAATCAAAAAAAAAAAAAATCAATGATATCGGGAGAGGTGGTTAATGATGAAGATGGATACCAGCTCTCTCTCAGAGGGCCTTATGCAAGTCAACGGCGGTCATGACTTATGTATATATATATGAAATGAAATGAGATATCAGTCCAATCTATGGGTTTTGTATGCATGCGTGTTCCCATCTAGGTATATCCTCCAAACAAGCAAATAAGCAGTCAACTAATTAGGCATAAGGGGAAAACGAAGGCCAAGACAATCAAGAAATCACAACCATACTTTTCATCCTTTTGTATGTCGACGACGGGAAACAATTTGGCATCTCTCAACAGCCCAGTGGAGAGAGAAGAAAGCAAAGCAATTGGGAAGTTGAGGAAATGTTGGAGAGGGGAGCAAAAAAGCAAGGGAATTAAAGGGCATCAGGGCGAGGCAAAGATATAGCTGCAAGGTCATTTCCGCTGTGTGTGACTCTGCCCAATAACCTGTGGTGCAGAGGTTCATGATAAGAGAATAATATAAAAAAGGGGGTCTTTTTGAGAACGAGGTCCCTCAGGAACGGAGGAGACCGCAAAGGAGAGTAGTCTTAATAAACGCTCCCTTGGACACTCTTCTCTTCCTTTTCCAGGCGGGTAAGCTCGTCCTCGTCGAGAGGCGACGCGAGGGCGTCCCCGGGCCTCGTGTCCGGCGACCCCACGTCCGAGCCAACATCACTGCTGCTGTGGCTATGATCGCCCAATCGGTTAGCCATTGCGCCACGGCCCATTCCGCTTTCGTCGAGGTACACACGTTTTTTTCGATCGGCCTCGTCGTCGTCGGCTTCCGCGTCGACGTGGCGAATTCGGACCTTGCTGCTGTGCGAGGTGCTGTGGATGCGCGCCGCGAGGCTGCCCAGCCCGCTGCTTCCCGGCCGGCGGCCTTCCTCGTCCGCGGACAGCTCGTCGTCGCTACCGCTGAGCGAGGCGTGGCCCGAGTAAGTGCCGCCGCCGTCACGTCCGATGTGGAGATGAGGCGACCTGAGGCTACGAAGGCGGTCTTCGGCGGAGATGAAGGAAGGTGTTGCGTCCGGCGAGGAGGAGTCCAGCTCCTCGAGCGCCTTGGTGATATCGATTTGAGGGCCACTGGCAACTGTTGTGGTGCTGTCTTGGATCTGCACGCAGCGCTGCTGCTTCGTGATGTGGCGGCGAGTGCTAATGGTCATCAAAGTCGAGGAGGAATTCCCGCTGGTGTTTCCGTTAGTTCCGTTGCTGTGGCCGTTCGTACCGTTCGTACCGTTAGCGCCGTTTGCACTAGCTTCGTCTCGTAAGCGAAGGGTTTCGAGGTCCTCACGTCTCTTGTATTCCCTCCGGTGGTCGCAACCATGCGGACAGCCTCCCCATCGACGAAGAGAAACAAAAGTTTTTGTGCGGGTGAGCTTTGCGGCATCTTTATTGGCCTGTGTCCCCGATTCAAGCTGCTCTAGACGTTCTCGCCGTAGTTCCGACCAAGTGCGTAGCTTGTTTTCTAGTAGGTACTTGCCGGTCTCCTCGATCTTTCGCATAATGAGGAACTCGCAGTGATTGATGTTTCGAAGGTCTTCAAAGTGCTCGACGGTGAAATGGTACCACTTCATTAGGAATACGCGAGACATGAGACCATGGGTAACTGAAGTGGCGGTTAGTACTATGTTGGGCTCGAGCATATATTAGTGAAGGGGGAAGGAACGACGAACCAAGTACGCAAACGCTGGCAAAGTCATCTTCGCCAAATTGGCGCCACAGGGACTCGTTAAATCCGCTGATTCGGTCGTACGCATCAGCAGCGCTCTCTCCGTTGGGAATTCTGTAGAAGAAGTGACCGTAGTCGGCCCTCTCCTGCCACATTCGCTCCATCTCAGCGCTACAGGGCTGGAAGTTGCCGAAGTCCTGTTCTCGAAGACGCGGCTCCTCGTAGACTTTGATATTCTCGCGCTTCCAAGGGCTCGGCTCCTCACTCTCATCCTCGCCCGTCAAAGTCTCGAGGATACCCTCGGTCGTCTCTCGAGTTCGTCGGTAGGGGGATGTGAAGAAGTGGAGGGTATCGGTCGGTTTAAGCATGGAACGCAGGCGACGGCCCGCTTCGTGTGCTTGTTGCCATCCGAGCGGTGTGAGCTTGACACGGTGATCTGGGATGGTCTGGTGAATGTCTCGGTTTTCTGAGTAGGTGAATAGCTAGTTAGTTCAAGTTCTCTCGTAGAAATGAAGAGGGTTAAATTGATGATGAGGTAGCATAGGAGCGGTGGTCTGGGGAGCCCGAAAACTAGCGCTCACTGCCGCCGATGGATGCCGAACTCGGGGGAAATGCATCCAGACATGGGCAGGTCGAACGCAGGAGGGCAGGCGCAAAAGAAGACGGGCAATTGATAAAGGGAAGGTGTTGTGCATACTGTTGCCTTCTGACTGGGCATGTCTAATGACGATAATCAGGCGCGGCTTAGCCATGGTGTTCGATTCGTGGTCGTCGTATAATAGTGTGAGGTGGTGGAGAGTAGTGTGTCGTCGACAAAATCTAACCGTCGAACCAAGTTTTCGGGTTTGGAGGGGAAGAGGGTGGCTTAAAGGGCGAAAAAAAAAAACCAGGAACAATCGAGAGCGGTGTTTGAGCTGGAGCTAAACGTTTTTGGACTTCCCCGATGAAACGAGAATTGGGAAGTATGACGCCGGCGACGTTTTGGCTGCGAGAACCCGGCTTTGGAGGGGTTGTTGTTCTGTGTGGGAGGCGAATATGGGACGAATTGTAATATGTTTCAAGTAATTCGTTCCTGAAATGGGTGAGGTATCGTATCGTTGGGAACGGATCTGATTGAATCAATTGCTTGGTTGCTCAGCAGGAATCCGTGAGACGTTTGAGATGTAGACTGGACTGAGCCAATGAAAGTGTCGACCGCAATGGCGTGTGGCTGATCACTTTGGTCCAGTTTAATGGGATATCACAAGGTGGTGGTACGAGCGAGATCTGGGCTCAAGTTCGTGAAAGGACGAGTTGGAGTTTAGATGATGGGGAGGTGTGATGTGGGAGGTGCGAGGTGACGAAGTACGAAGGTAGATGTAGGTTTAGATCAACAGTGCCAAAGTGTGACTCGATTTTTCGTTGAATTTCTTCCGCCCCTGGTTCGCTGCACTGCACCTTCCCTCGGTCGGAGGTTTTGCATTATTAAGGCGGACCTCAAATAGAACAAGTCGAACCTGCCGCATCATCATCCTCTCAGAGTGCGCCGATGGCCAAGACTTTCTCAGCCGATAAGCTTCGAAGCAAACTAACCTCCTTGTACAGCAGACTACAGGAAACTACACGAGGAGCCGAGGGTGTCTCGCCAGGCAATGCTGCCCTCCCATGCGGCCCCCGGGCGCCACATCGGCCGCCATAGGCTAGTGCCTTCCTGAAGGGAACCAGCTCCAGGCCTGGCTGCAACCACTTCCTGCATCATTCTGGGCATTTGCCGTACGATGAGATGGAGTCGACACAACAGCAGACAGGGATCAATATCCTCTAGATTGGCAGATCCATACCAGGAATGAATGTGAAAAGGGACGAGTTGGCGCAGCCACTAGACCGAAACTTGGCATCTTCCAAGCAACCCTCCCAACCCTACCAACGCCGTCCCGAACTCTGAATCGTCCTATCAACTTCAAGAGCTCTCAAAGTCGGGCAATGCTCGCCCTGGATGGAGGGCGGCAAACTGATCCAATCGGTGGAGCCCGGCCCAACACGGATGGAGCGGCGCTTGTGTGCAGTCATATGGGCCGAGGGCAAGGAAGCGTTTTTACGTTCTAGAACTCTAGGAGAGTGGCCTGGCTTCTGGATTTCCTGGATTTCTGGAATTAATAATGGAATTGATGGAGGGCTTCAGAGAATTACCAATATTAATAATGCCGGCCTGCTTAAATGGGCCCGCTCTGCCCCTACTGCATCTCAGCCCAGATTCAGTTCGTCTGTTTGTCCGATCTGCTGGGCATCAAGGTGCTCGAGGACGACGCATAACGCCGGTTTCGCAGCCCACTCAGTGGAGTGCAGCCCAGAGCCTGGCGCTACTACGCAAGTATAGCTATTACCGTGCTTCCATGGTCGAAAGTGCAATTCTGGAAAAAGGGAGGGGCAGTTGTTGAAACTTAGGTGGAGGACTTGCAGGTGAATTGAGGATTAGAGCCTGGTCAAGTAGAGCGAAGTAACCGAGAGCCTTCCACGCTGCTGAACTAAGCCCAACTTACACGTGAATGTACCAATTTGTACTTTTAGGCTGGCAAGTTCGACGTTGGCTTCTCTGCCAACCAAAATGGCGGGGCGCCACAGGGGCAAACAATTAAACCAAACAGAGCTTGAGGCTGAAGGAAAAATAAACTAATTGATGGAAGAAAAAAGCGTCAACAAGTCGATCACCACGCAGCAATCAGCATCATCTCCAGCGCAGCAAGGTCATTTGATGAGGCACTCCACTTTCGACTTCATGATCCAAGAGTTACGACGGCGCGCATCATCATACGAAATTCCAATCCCCGATCTTGTGACCCCGGATTTTTACAGCTCGTGACGGACATCATCATCCCAGCACGGTGACCGCATTACTCCGCGGTCAGCTGAGAAACAGCTAGACAACCAAAGTTTCGCCTCATCGCCTCGCCCCGGAACCACACCCTTTCGGGTGTCGCCTTTCCCCCACATTAATCGAAAGCCAACAACAGTCGAACAAAGTAAAGTGCTACACTGCACTACGACTCCCACACCATGTCCGCGGGCGGCCCCGAATCCATCCCCACCTCACAAGACCGCATCTCCAAGCGTCCCGCCAAAAAACGCGCCCTAACCCCAACCTCAACCCAAGCCGCCACCCTCAACGCCCTCTTCGCCCGTCCCGACCAAGAGATCCGCACCGAGCGCCCCCAGCCCCGCGCCGCCCCTTTACCCCCGGACATCGTCACCAATGTCCAAGGTTCCAGCGCCGGCGCCGGCTCGGGCGAGTTCCACGTCTACAAGGCGGCCAGGAGGAGGGAGGCCGATAGGTTGAGGAGGATGGACGACGAGGCGAGGAAGGAGAAGGAGCATGAGGATTTCGAGAGGGAGAGGAGGGCTAGAGAGGAGAAGGATGATGAGAAGACGAGGAAGAATAGGGAGAAGAGGGAGAAGATGAAGGCGAGGAAGGCGAAGGCGCGCGCTGTCGCCAAGGCTGCGGGGAGTAAGAGGCCGGATTCAGATGACGCGGCGGCGGGCGCGAATAGCACTGCCAGCGTTTTAGAGGATGTTCGAGTCGACGCGCCGCATGCGAACAATAACAGCGACGTACCGACGGCTCCCTCGTCGGGCACCAATACCAAAAAGGACGTCCATTTGGCAGAGGTGGAGGCCGAAGGCCTCGTCATCCATGATGACGATTGATTCTTCACATTTACGGAGACTATCGAGTGTTTAGGCCAAGTCCTGCCTTCACTTTCTACGGATCCGCGGAGAAGTTTCTCACCCGTCACTGACGCCAGCCCGATCCATAAACAGCGAGTACCTCCAGCTGTTGGGCGCAAATGGATTCACATCTATTTGGGTTTTATTTTTCTTAATATTTCTACCTTTTTCTTTACTGTAAACTCTGACCCTACCATCTCTATTTGGACAACCGTTCATGCGTCGGCCGGTACAGGGGTATTCGAGCGCAAAACATACAACATATCTTTCCCCGACGATTCGGGTCCCTCCCGCTGACTATCTTTAGATCCGTTCCTTTTTTTTTTCGAGTCACTCACGTGCTCTGTTCCCTTTACTTCTCCTGCACTTTTTTCTTACTCGTCTCCTCCCCCGCCCGTCGGGCCGGCATGTTGGACCTTCTTGGCGCTGCAGATATCATCGACACGCAGTAAGAGGCATGCGGCCTATGGTCCAATCGTTAGCTTCAACGTTGCATCCCTGTAAGATAATGACAAATAGTTCGCCAATAAAAAGAAAACGGCAAGAACGGCTCTCTCTCTCTCTGGGAAATGGCATAGAAAAATGTGGCAAGACGTGAATACATACCTCAATAGCTGTCTTTAGGCTTTGAAGCTTGATGGCCTCCGGCTCCCAGACACCGTACTCCTTCATGTCCGCAATCGTACCCGAATCACCGTTGATGCCCCACGTATGGTGGCCCTCCGCATGTTTGGCTCGCAGATCTGTAAGGACTCGTACCGGGCTCTTGCCCGCGTTCTGGATGAGCGTGCGAGGGATGACCTCCAAGGCCTCCGCAACGGCCCTGTAAGGCCACTGCTGCACACCCTCGATACCCTTGGAGAGCTCTCGAAGGCGCACCGAGACAGCCATCTCCGTAGCTCCGCCACCGGGCGCAAGACTGGGGTGGAACATGACGTTCCTCGCAACGCCCATGGCGTCGTGAAGGTTTCGCTCAATTTCGTTGAGCACATCCTTGGAGGGTCCGCGTAGGAGGATGGTGCAGGCCTTGGGGTCCTTGCACTTGGTGAGGAAAGTGAAGTACTCATCGCCAATCTTCTCAATCTCGAAGAGACCGCAGCCGGTGCCGACATCCGACTCCTGAAGGTCATCAACCCGATTCACAATAGTCGCGCCAGTGGCTCGAGCAATACGGTTGTTGTCGGTCTTTCGGACTCGGCGCAGAGCCGTAACGTTGGCCTTGACCAAATAGTGCTGAGCCAGATCTGTCAGAGCACATATATGTTAGTACGAGGAGAGCACACGGAATAGACCGGAAGAGGGCCATCGTAGAAGTATGGAAGAAACTTACCTGATACACCCTTCTCAGTGATGACAAGGTCGGGCTTGAGGGCGAGGATAGCATCGCACATGGCCTTCACCTGCTCCTCCTCAATCTGAAGAATGCGGTTCCAGTCCTCCTCTTTGGAGATCTCGATATTAGTTTGCGACTCTCCCTTCTTGTACTCGAGAGGGCAGTCCAGGAGCACGATCCTGGGGTTTTCTATCCTCCTTCGCATCTTAGGGTGGGTAATATCCTTGTTGAGCATGACGCCGTCCAGCACCCTGCTGTCCTCGATCTCGCCACCGGGGACCTTTTCTATACGGGCATATCGCTTAATATCGACCTCCTTTTTGCCGTTACCAACCTCCCACGTCACGGTCCGTACCGCCTTTAGGGCTAGGTCGCACATGAGCTGCGACCACCTCGAGACGAATTTGGTGCCGATAGAGGAGTTGATGAGGCGGTACATGGCCTTGTCGTTGTTGATATCGATGGGGAGGGAGATGTCGTCGACGATTTCGAGAGCGTCTGTTAGCGCCCTCTTGAAGGCTTGTATAATCATGACGGGGTGGATGTTTCGCTCGAGTTCGGGAAGGGCCATGGCTAGTATCTCTCCGGCTGTACCCCGTTAGTATGTCTATCCCAGAAATGAAGGGGGAAAAAGACGGGAAGAGTGCAGGCATCGCATACCAAGAATAATGACTGTTGTAGTACCATCTCCAACCTCCTCGTCCTGAGTCCGGCTGAGCTCGATCATGCTCTTCGCCGCAGGGTGAGACACCTCAATCTCTCGTAGAATGGCATGGCCATCGTTGGTAAGGACTATTCCGCCCATCGGATCGAGTAGCATCTTCAACATGGCCTTGGGGCCGAGACACGAGCGGATGATGTCGGCGACGCTAGAGTGGCAAAGTTAGAGGAGAGGAGAGAGCAAAGGAGCTCGAGGAATAGAACATACATTTTCGCCGCAGTAATGTTGGACAGCTGAGCCTTGCGGCCAGTCTGCCTCTCACCCGACTGGGTGTCTAGATGTGTCTCGTTAGCAAGGGTTGTTCAGAGTTCGGTCGCCCGCAATCCCACGAACAACCTGACGGCGAGGGGCAAGGGGGAGCAGGTCGATAGGGGCCATGGTGGGGGGGGCAAACGTACTCATAACCACTACAGGAGCCTGCATCTTGGGCAATCCTGTTGGCGATAGAAAATTATTAGATATATCGGATGGGATTAAGTGTAGACACGTTTCGTCGGCGAGTAGGTAGCGGGGGACAATGGAGCAACTGAAGCTTCACAAGGCAGGCAGCCAGAATTGTCATCAAATGCACCAAAAAATTCAGAAGACGAGGGGCACAAAATGCCAAGACTCTCCACACCTTCCAACTGCTTCCCGAGCTCCATCGGCAAAACTAATTTTCCGAGGGCGGGGCCCTGAATCGCCCAATCAGAGAACGGCATAGAGCGTCTCTCCTTCAAGCCTCCTCAACGTCATGCGAAGGGTTGCAAGCATCACGATCCATGAATCCACTGGTAGAGACGGGCTTCATTCAGCTCCTACGGCTAGGATGGAATCCATAATACATTTTGAAGCTAGAAAAGCCGAGTAGCGCAGGATAGCGCAGGATAATACACTTCACGATCCATTTTGCAGTTGGCTCCGAGCCCTAGAACCTCAGTTCCATCTTTATTTTTACTCGTCTCTCTCCTATCAGTCCTGTTAAAACTAGTTTATGCTTCAAAGATGGACCCGCCCTTCACGAGAGTTTTCTGAACTTCTCTCATGGAGATATTCGCCAGCAAGCTGTGGCGTAGATGTGGCAACACTCGCGTCCACTTCATTCAACCTTGTGAATACGAGTCCCAGTGTTGGAAGACACATCACTCAGATCCCCGAGACCACATAAACGCCATGAAGTCAACAGCAAGTCGATAAATTCTCACGGTAAGAGCACGAGAGGCCACTGGTTTTCGTGGGTTATGCCTAAAACCCGATGCAATCTATGGGCAAGAGAGGGTAGTGTATCCTCCGCTTCACCGGCCCGTTCCCATCAACGTCTTGACAGACAGAGCAGGAGAAGCCCATAGATATGATACCCAAATTAACGTGACCCCTCCTTTTTATCACACAGATCCCGCCGTCTCAAGTCTCACGTCGACGGCCAGACCTTTCCATCTCTACAATCCATGAGGCCGTCCTAGCCTCCTTGTATAAGCAGTATAAGCACCCAAACCTACTCTAATCAGGACATAAGAGTTGCTTTCCGAGTCAAATGGCCACTGTCTCTCGCTTTTCTGGCAGTTGATGGACCCGCGTACGTTTTCTAAATACACGGGAAGTATGTTGGGAAAGAGCGCCTTCCGCACCTTCCTCGTCACACTCGGCCGCAGTCATATGCTTTATATATGAGGCTACGGCTAGAACCTCTAACCGAGCAGCTCAAGCAGTGGCGACATTGCGACCAATGGCCAAGTGGTCATTGGAGCGCTCAGAAGGTTAGAAAATTGCAATTTTCGTAGCTCGCGGGAAGCAACCGGGATTCGATCCTGGGAGCGAACCGCGAGCGAGCTTTTTGTCTTTTTTTTTTATTATTTCTCTTTTTTTTTATCTCCTCTCTTTCTTCTCTTCCTCGCGACCCTGTTTCCATATGCGGTAACATTCTTATCTTTTGCGCACTTCTTTGATCGAGTCCCGAACTAGATTGGCGGAGAGCCCTCACTCGCTCGACTTCCAGGTATTCTGCCCGTTAGCTACAATTGATCATCGTCCTCACTCTCAACGCTTAATGGGTCAGCAATTGGCGGCCAAGCCTCCAATTTATCCACACCCGCCGAAGATTGGGAGGCGAGGCCGGTGACTGTAAAGTTGGCGTTCAAGTGTCACGCCGTTATCTCGGGGCGGGACTTTTGCAAGCCTATCAGTTCTGAAAGGCCTTTATGGTCGCCGAAGTGAACGGCACGATTCGGACTCCGAGCTAGCATGTACGGCCGGACGGCTGTGATATGGGAAAGAGGAGTTATCACCAGGGAAGGGAAATCGAGAATAGGGGGTGCCCGTACCTAGCAACTAACCTCAGAAGGCGGCTACAGATGTGGCTCTGAATCAGTTACCTATGCCTTGGAGTCGGCCGTTCCCCTTTTGCTTGCATTTGCCCGAGATTTCGAAATTGAAGTGAGCGAGACACTTTGCCAAATTGGGTCTGGTTTTCCGTGCTGTACGCATTGGATAGTTTTAAAGGAGACTGGGGAAAGGGATGTTCGGGTTATCAACCTCTTTGGAATCTCTTGCCATTGAAGCAAACTTCCGCCCTTTCTTTTTTTTTTCTTTGGTAGTTCCCTTAACTGGATTCCGATAGGGTGTTGTACATGTTATCTATCAAACATCATCGTCAGTTGATAGTGCAAGCTCATGAGCTGCGAACCTGTGCCTTCGAAGCCATGCATTGATTTCTTACGGAGTGCAAAGCAAAGAGGACGAAATCTAGAAACAAAAACGAGAAACCGAAGCCGGGAAGACTCATCGAGGCCCGCCCCTCATCTCAGCGAAGGATCACATCCTCTTTGCCACGCATCGTGTTCAAGAAACTGCTTCGCCAGCCAGTCATTTTGCTATTTTCTTCCTCCGCTCCGGGCGTTAAGGACACATAGGACTACTTCCCATGAACACTGCAGCGCCGATGAAATCCCTTTTAGGCCACCGGCAGAGGGAGCACGCATATGGGGACAAGCATCCTTCCATCCATTGCGGAGGATTCCAAAAATACGTAGCTGGGATGTCGGCGAGTTGCCCCTAGCCGTCTCTCGGGCCCGACAGCGCGTAAGTTTTGCCTTCACACTACCTCGGAAGAGGGAGGTCATGATGAAGAGGGCGTGTCTAGATCTCAAGCGTTCCTCAACGTCGGACTGTTGCTTCATCGTTGATGCGGAGACCCCTGAGGACCAAGCATGCACCTCACCTCTTCTGCTCCGGCTCTACAGCCTCTGGAGATAACCGTGTATGGGTACTGGGATGGACATCCGTTTCCATTCCCCAGCTCAGGGGAGTGTGTGTCCACCATCGGACAGCAACCTACATATAGTACGACTATAACACCAGACCTGTCGTGGACTCCCGTTAGATCAACGCCTCACTCCAACCCCCAGAGCTTCTTGCTAAAGGCCCCCAAATATACCGAACGCGATTCACTCCTTCTGCATTCCAGACAGGAAAGGCAACTTTGACCGAGTATGTCGTGTACCCGATATCTACGGAGCCAATGCCCGCAGCCAATTTCAACGACCGAGGTGTGGGAAATAAGGGAAAGGGCCTAGCTCGGCTCAAACATCGCCGAGTACGCGAGGGAGAAGAAAAGCAGGACTCGCCCTGAACAGCATGAGAATGTCTGCAGCGAGGCATATCTCTCACCCTGCGTCCAAAGCTTCACAAATTGAAACACAAAATCGCAATCGCGAGGGAAAAATGGCCTTCACCCAACCATGCAAAAACTTCATTCTGCCCCCTTCAGCTCCTCCTTTAAGTATTCCTAGCCCCCACTACTCCCTTTGCCGCATCAAGATACCTGCAGTTCAAGGAAAGTCCCTACATGAAATGCAGTATGCCGCCCCTTTACGCTACGTCCCAGCTCCTGCGGCCTCACTCTTCAGGTGTCAGACGATCCCCTCAAACATCAATACAAAAATCATTGACGACAACAAGGGGGTTTCTCACTCGAAAAACCAAACAGCATTAAAAAAACTACATCATGTAATGACACCCAGCATTGTGGAAAATGCCTCTCATCAATTCTTGATCTAATGTGCTTCATCTTCTCACTCCTAAAAAACTGCCTCTTCTGGTGCCTTGCAGCAGGCCTACCTCCTGAGGCTGAGGGCACCTCTGTGCGCTGATTGATACTGGTGTGTGAGCTGCCCACACACACACACCATTGTCTGAATTGGGGCGGAGTCCCCAAGAGTTGAACTTTGATGGTGCGTTAATCCCGCACTCCAAACCAAAGAAAAAGGAGAGGAGTGTGATAATATTGGTGAGATTTTCAAGCTATCGTTTGGGGGCATAAACTTTTAGTGCTTATGGCAGCTTCGGTGAGTGAATTATACGTCCGTATGAAGTAGAGATAACACGAAAAACGCCTCCTGATTCAAAACGGAGGTGGTGACCGAGATGTGATCAATCTGCCTCGGTACAACACAAGGCTGTAACCCTATTCTACATAATGGGCGTGACTGTCGCTCGGAGACGCCGGCGACTCAGGTTTAGTTTACTCTGGATAAGCGACAAGGCGAAACGGCCGAGGAGAAGAAAACAAGAACCTCTCCCCTCTGCCTGCATCACGACTCCGCGAACCGAGCTTGGGGGCTGCGGCGGGGGCGGGTCATTTACCTCCTGGGACTTGCAGCCCGCGTCAATCGCATGTAACAGAGTGAGCCATTCACCAATATCGCAATTTGACCCGCTCGTAAGCGAAAACGACAGAGATACACATGTTACTTGTAAGACGATAGTTCCTATATCCAAGGCTGGCATGTGAAGCAGGGGGGTTGAAAAAAAAAAGGCCCGGACTCGTAGGGAGGCATACTATTTTCAAAGTGGTTTGGCCGTGGAATGGTCATCACAATCCCATTACCATGGATTTGTCACTACCTGAAGACCGAAAGATGGTATCAGCTCAAGGATGGACCCAGTCTCCTCTCCCCTCCGTCCTTTTCTAGCCCCAATCCAGCCCGCAAGTGGCTGCGGGCACAAAGACAAGGCGGGTTCGAGGAGCGGCCACATCGTTTTGGCTCCCTGCCGGTCTCACCACACACGGGAAAATCCAACAACACGGACACGGGCACGGAAACTGGTATTTGTGGCTTGCTCCCATCACATCGTAATCAGCACTGTACCCGAGAATGAACATGGCCGAGGGCTGGTATTAGCGTAAGCCCGAAGGGCGAAGATCAAGGAAACGGTGAGTCTGGGCCACATCGTGCTGTACGAAGCATACTCATGCCCAATCCTCCGGTGTTCCCTCGATTGATGGGCCATTTGCCATCGGTGAAGCGGCACCCGGCGCTTCCATTTTGCTCATTGATGTTATCCGTCTCCGCTACTGCCCGTTAGGTCGACACCCTTGAGAACCCCAGCCCTCAAATCCGTGACGTGACGGCGCCAAAATGAACCATGAACAATAACCAGAAGATTGGTAAATGAAGTACCACACCGAGACCAGCACTCTCCCGATGAGCCGGGCCAAGTTTCATTCCGGGACTAGGTGAATCCAAGGCCATTGACTCGGATTCCTATTCACATTTTTCGGTCCCGTCAGCATTCCTTCCCCCCTTGTGCCACCAATGCTGTTGCTGTGTTGTTGTCGTTGAAACAACTGCTTCTTTCTTCATCCTCCCTTGCTTCGTGAATCGGACGAGCCCCTTATCCCTTGCATAACCTCAGGCCGTCCTTCTCGGGGAAGAAGGAATCTGCCTTCGTAGAGTTTTGCATCAATAGAAGCCGACAGGGTAGCTGCCCCGTGGCAAACCTGATCTCTGATTGCTCCCCCAATAGAAACTGACCGTTACACAGATGGGCAGGGGCAACACGAGGTCCAGCCGGGGCAGCAGGCAAATGGCAAATGGCTTAGTGACCAAATTGCAGTGTAGATCTGGTCGGGCATGAGATGGCCAGTCAAGCAAACAAATGAGCCAAGAGAAAGCCACCCGCTTCTTCTGCTTCTTCTTCTTCTTCTTCACCTCTCGTCGGCGCTCGGCGCCAAGGAAATGAAGGCACAGATCGCTCGTAGACACCGGAGTTGGGTAAGTGACGGATGTCATGTCATGGCACCATTCGGCCACTCACACGCCGTCTCCGTGTGATGAGACTGGCCGCCGCTGACGGCCACGGGACCCTTGGGAAATTGAGATGCCTCCTCGGACTTGGCGAGACCTTCAGTGATTAGACAGAGGCCATACAAAACTTGTAATGTAACCTCGTTTGATTCGCAACCGCTTGGTCGGGATAATCAAAATCGGTGATAATGGATGGTTGCGAGGCAAGCACATTCTAGAGCGAGCTGAGAAAAGACATACTAGTTGGAGATTAGCATGATGGGGGCGCTGTACAACATGGTTCGCAGGGGAAAAAAAAAGGGATTAAGGGGCCCAAGGAGGAAGCAAACATTTCAATAGAGCGATGTATGAGACAGGCTTGCCATGCAGTCGTACCAAAGCCAAGGGTATCACACACTCGGGGGGCGCCGACGCCGAACGGTCGTAACCATGTTCGGTGTCGGTGGCTATCGCACACTCTGTTGCCAGCAAGACTTTGCACTCTTTCTTCCCTTGCTTAAGCCACCCCTCTTGTGCTAGGCAGGCCCGTGGGAGAACCAGTGAAGTGATGCAGATGCGACAGAATAGGTATGGCTCTCATTACCCTGAGAGTGCCAGTGCGCCCTCCTCCATGCGAGTTCCCAGCAGTCAATAATTGCCCCAGCCAGCTTCTTGTGAGCTGTGGGATGGCAGGCGCGTGTGTGATGGTCATCAATGGGGAGGCAGGAGATTTCGAAAATGGAATAGTGTACTGTGCCGCCCAGGTGCATTGGGAACGGACGGCTGAGTGCATCCAGGACCTGGGGAAGTGAACTAATAGTATGCAGGGTATTCAGGGTAGTCTGGGGACGGGGGCTTAGCCATCCCGATGGTTGTTCCCCACAGCCACTTTGATTGATCTAATAGATAGTGCAAACAGGAAACGGCACAGCTGGACAGGACGCCAGGCAAGAGAATCAATCATGGGTCATCCGGTCTGGATTCGATACGGCGATGGCGTTGGAGATCATCGCTAACCGCATCTGTGAAGATGGGGGCAAGCACCGACACCCCCTCACTCTGTCCTTTGATGACCAAGGGTCAGTTTCCCCTCACATGCCCTCTGTAATTTGAAGCACTAGCCCGTAATTTTCGATCAGGAGGCTCTCGATATTACTTCATAGTTCGACCTCCTATTTTTAGGGGTCCACCATGCTTTTTTCGTTCGGTGTGTGGACGTGCCGGAGGTTGCGCAGGTGTGGATGGATAAGTCGTGGTGGGGGCGAGAAATCCGGGGGATGGCTTGGCTAGTGCAGTCTGGAGTCCGGACGAACCCAAGGGCGTCATGGGCGATGAGAATTCCCAAATCAGAAAAAGAGGGTGTCCAGGAGAAAAGCGATCGACCCCTCGGCATCATAAACCATTGTCCCCCCTTGAAGGGGCTAGACGACATTGTCGTAAACTTATGCTAGAGAGCGAATGCCGTGGGTCAGATGACCACACTTTCTCGCCTGGGGTGCGTATGAAGGAGGCTATTGAGGACTGTCTCCTCCTCTTGGCACATAGCCAACCTCTACTTCGTAGATTACTCTATGCTTTCGTGGGGTTCCAGACGGGAACATTACCCCAGACCTTAGACCTATTTGGAGATGGTGTGGCGCTGTGTGTGCTGTGTGGTGCAAGATGAAATGATACACTATGGGACCCGAACCTTGTTGCCCCCGCGTCTTCGGTCTTCATTGTTCGTAATCATCCAGGATGCGATGCCCTTTCAGGCATGGCAGTTGGAGACGATATGATACCATTCGGGAGGCTCGGGCGCGCTAATGAGTTCATTTCTCATCAAAATCGAGGTCACCTTACTTCGTGCACAGAAGCCCGAGGAGACCCAAACTCCATGAGTAGCGTAGATGCTCATGCTGCTAGGTTGCTAGGTGGCAGGTGATGAGCGGATAGCCCGGCAGCCTCCTAAAACACCTACGCTAGTGTCTGGCAGGCAAGGGTCAAAACGATCGTGAGGGTACACACGACAATCACTTTAATAATGTTGACTTTGGTTTGTCATCTGAAGACTCGATTTGTCCATTGTCTTGATTGTTCTTCCCGGCCCCCCACGTCGACCTCACTTGGCCCAATTGCTGCGTAATACTGAGGAATATAACGAGAAAGAAGCGAGGATGCCGAAGAGCGCGACGATCTCGATACGTAAGACACCGAATAAGACGCCGTTGCTCCTCGTGGACTTGGAGTCCATGTCTCTGGCCCAGCCGCTAGCGTTTGTCTCCAGAATATATCACAACGAACAATCAAAACGTAGAACTAGTTATTTCCTTCTTTCGCGAGCCGAGAGACGAGGCTAGAACAGCACATGGCCTTCGAGTAGGGTTTCTCGGTCATGTTCCAGAACAAATGTGAACCAGAAATCCAACGGTCCTGGTTGATGCACATTAGGTCAGTCACCATTGATGCGGCCGCCGATATGGTTCGATTCCTGAATTCCACGTTTATTAGGAATGCATACATACGACTATTACGACCTCAGCTTTGCGGCTAGCCAAATGCAATGCTGCTTTGTTGGATGTCGTTTCAAGTTGCTTTTCCTCTTTCTTCTGCGTCCTGTGGAGTGACGGAGGATTGTGATCTTTGCGATGCGCCTTCCCCGCAGAATATTTTAGTGGGTCAAAAAGTGATTGATCAATCGATTTGATCAAATCCAACATTGAACGTTGAACCCTGCCAAGTACAAACTGTATCTTCGTACCTTCGTACCCAACCCCCTCATTGCCCAGCGACTCAAATTTCAAAGTTCCCGCTCTCAGTTACGAGGTACACCTTTCAGCACCATGACTAATATGAGGGGAGGACACAATTGTAGAGACGGAGACGGAGGTGAGAGGCAAGAGCTCTCTTTCTGGCTCTACTTCCCAAGTCGAATTGATCACCGGTGTTACTTCGTACGCGAGTACGAAGTTGGACTGCACTAGCGCTCAAAGTCGTCGTTCGCCCCTCTTCCCATCTCCACCTTTGTCCATTTACCCCGGATCATATATCGGGTTAGCACGCAGCAGGCTGCCTGCTAGTGCCGTCGGTCTGCTAGTTTTAGTGCCATCCCCAGGCACCACCAGAGAGCCAAGAGGAAATAGGACCATCCCCTAATAAAATTAGACGTCAATCCTTGCCTTCTTCGCTTCGACATACTCCCATCTCAAACCAGCAGAAAGGACGGCGCACTCTCTTGCACTTTGAGTATGAGTGTAGCACGAACTAAACGTACATGCAGAGTCGTAAACGAGGAGGGGCTCCATCATACTACTACTCTACCAAGTATGCACCATCGACGATGCACACTAACGCTGCTTTCTTTGCCTTTCGGGGTGGTAATTTGATTGCGACAAGTCTGCTCCAACAGCCACGGCAGAGTACAACCTGCGTCCGACTCCACACTCCATCTTTCGCAGAAACGACGGGCAGGAGTTCGTGAGTTCGTATCCCCCAATGATAGGTCACGTCGGAGCAAGAGGTAGCCCACGGGAAAAACCCGTTAGTAGGGGGGAGGGGAGGGCTAGACTAGACTAGCTGTGCGAGTGGGAAGGTGTGGGAGGGCAAGAGAGGCAAGTCGACGCCTACTTCGATGCGGTGCAACCTGACCTGTTATCATTTCCTGCCCGTCATACCCCCTTCACAATGCTCGCGAGCCAAAAGCGAAGCCTCTCCCCCCACCCCTCCAACATTTATTGACCCTTTCGCAGACCATCTTGCTCAATATAAAAGTGCATGGAAATGCGTACTCGTATGCAAGGTGTGCAAGTGAAATTATTCGCCCCCATCCCGGAAGATTTTGGTTGTATTGGAGCGACCACACAAATGTCTGTCTTGCAATTTTTTTCTTGCTTTGGAGCACCTTCATTGGCGAAGCGCTTCGAGCCGGAGCCTCGTGTTAGCTCGACCCACGCAGAGGAAAAAGGAGGCGAAAGGCATCCAATAGAAAGTTCACGCCCCTCCAAGCACGACACGGGCGTACAAAGGATGGGGAAGGGTGCGCCCATCTCGATAACTATGAAGTAGCGATTCACTTAGCCTCTCCCCCAGTGTTTTGAGTATGACGCTACAAAGTCTAGAGCGTTCACTAGCCCTCAATCTCGCTAGTGTAGCCGTCCACTTTGAATATCGATGGAGGGGGCGTACAACGATAGAGTATGAAGTCAAGAAAAGCCTCAAATTTGCCCCAGACTATGGTATTCAAGCCGTCCACCAACCCTGACGATCTTCCAAGCAACAAAAGATCGCACACGGTTCCATCCAAACAAACAAGGCCCGCTTATGGGCCGTGTTGAAACCGCCTGTGGCGAAGTGCAGATGGTTCCTGCGCGAACGAACGTACGAAGTAGCTTAAACTCTTTAAACATTGTGCCGAGCTAATGTTGGGCCATATCAATCTTGGGAATATTTGATCTGCGTTTCTCTTACCCCAAAAAGACACAGACACTAATAAAATTTTTGATCACTGGCATTGAAACCTCTTCATGGATTAGCCTCGTCTTAGCCTTGGCCTCGGACCTCTGTAGGCGTTTGCAATTCCGCATTTTCATACATTTCTTGGGACAGTCAGTGCATTACGCTATACGGGCCTCTAGATTCCAGTAGAGTGTCAAAGTTTTCGTAATGGCATCGCCTGGACCTCACCGTCGGTGCACATTGATCGTAATGCTCGTCAGGGTCTCGTGCGTCCTCCAGCCGCACCTCATCAAAATGTAGGTTGCACATCATCTCTCGACGCCCCAAAGACTAGCGTACATATGTACGAAGTAGTGTAAGGAGTCGAAACAGTCTAGACTTTCAGAGCCTGATCTTGTCCGGGCGGCATTCTTGCCGTGTGCAGGGTGCACAAAATGGCTGGACTCCCTCCTTGGCTGCTGGGGTGGTGGGAGCCAAGGATCCGCCAGGCGCGTAAGGAATTCTCCGTAGTCTCCTTTTTCTTGCTTGTGATAATAACACACTCACGACGGTTCTTTGACCAAGAGGTCCTTCCTCATCATGCCCGTTGACAGGGGAATTGCATATTTGCCCTTCAAGAGCGTCAGGAGTGGATGTTGACTCGTGGCCTTTGTCAAGAAAGCATGCCGATTCCCGATGGTTGATGTTGCAGTGCTCAATGTCGTTTCTGTAGGCGCCCTGTAACCCGCTTCTGCAGAAGGGGTGCCCTGTCCCTCCGTCTTCCGTCCTCCGTCTTCGTATCTGCGGTAATACTTCGTAATATCCCAACATTGAAGCCTTTCCCACCTGACTCAGTCCAAGCAAACTAGTACAAGTACGTCTCTGCCGGTCAAGGATCTGTATGTAAGGCGCTTAAAAAGGCAACGGGAGTGCATCGAAAATGATGTGGTGCCCCCGGACCCTGGTCGTCTTGGCCCTTGGCTGATGGAACCCCCCTGGCCAAGGTTTAGCCCTCAACGTGCAAGTTTGATGAACGCATGCACTTTGACATCTCAGGAATGCGGGGTGAGGAAAATAGGAGGAAATTTCTTGCACCTCGATACCACGTTGATGCGTTGATGAGATCGGACAAAAAGCAATGTTGATCAAGGGGAAAATATGCCAAGAACTACGAATAACATCAATATGAAGCATTAATTCTATGAAGAGAGGAAATGGGGAGAAAATGACTTCATCACATCTCAAGGCTCTGGGTTTGAAGCTACATAAGAAATTGATGGGTATTTTACACGACTTGTCCACCTGGCTCAGGCTACAAGTAGCTCCGCAACTCAAGCGTAATCGTAGCTTTGGATAGAATGTGCAACTCAATACCCACAGAATAAGAACGGTCGTTGAAAAAAAGAATAAGTGGCATCCCGTAGTGCCAATGAATAATACAAGTTGATAATGCCGTGAGCCGCGTCCCGTACATGATCAACATCCCATGCCTGCGTACGGGTTATTCCTTAGGACCTAGCATATTCGAACCGTGGTACAATCATGGATAGCCGTGTTACAACGAAGCAATAAAAGATGCAGAGCGGCTCGGTCTGGTTTTGCCTTTTGACAGAATCGGTCGAGGTGCAGCAACGGGAAACCAGGGGGCGAAACTCACGCCCTGAGGCCCGCACCCCTTTGTTTTTATGTTTAGACAGTTTATCCCGTTAAAAAAGTATGTCATAAAACTGGGGAAGAAGAATAAAAAAGCAATTGACTTCGTCTAGAAATTTCTATCATAAAAAGTAACGAAGATCTTTCTTTTTTGTTAGCATGTGCACTTGAGGATATTCTGAAACGTGGAACAAATCATGAGTGACACTCGCCATCTACCGCGAGTCAATTGGGTCCTTCGTAACTTGATTGCCTATCCTCCGAAGTAAGACTGTAATCAAGGGGAAAAGAGAAAGGGAGAAAAGCCTCTTTGTTTTGACGATGATACCGTCCGCAGCAAGCGCCTTCGTGCCGTCTAACGTCGATAATTGCAGACGCGCAGTCGGCCAATCACCATGCCGTCTTCCAAGTTTCATCAACTGGGAAGGCAAAAAAACTCTTACCAGTCGGACCCCAACTCAGTCTGTCTTATCCTGCCACCTATTACACGCCCCCGTTGTTAATGTCAATATCATCAGACAAGGGTGGCCTTTAGCACGGACAGCAACTCCTTCATCTCAGGGCGGCTGGAAAATGCAAGTGCGAACAACGGGCGAGATGGGGGCGCCCGTGAATTCGACAGGTTGTGGACGGGATATAATACTTGGGCATTAAGTGTAGAAACGGAAAGTCGTAAAACACGAATGTTGTTGTGTAGTATTAGAAGCTGCCACCATACGAGGTATTTTTGAAACGGCCAGATGGTGGGTGCGTCCTTGATTCCCGGTCGGCGAGTTGCGAAAAAAGAAAAAGAACCTTTCATAAATGATCATGAAATAAATAAAAATTGAAATAAATAAAAAAGGAAGGAAGAAAAAAGAAAAAGGCTCAATTGCGCTCTTCAATTGTTCCATTATGGTTCCACTTAAGCCGTTACAGACTTATTATCATCGGGCGTGTTCAGCATCATCGGGCATAACGATCGCACGATCTCGAAAACGAAAAATGCGCTTTCTTACACAGGCACACAGCAATGACAGCCCAAACCCCGGACATAATACCCTGCAGCACAGTACGAAGTGTGTTCAACCGCAATGGGCAATGCTTGAGAAATTCTAACCGCAAACATGAAGCAATGTCGTCACTGACGGGGATCTTCATGTCTGTGCTTGCGGCCGGGGGTTTTGCATCAATTGATTTCTGTCCATTCCAACTCTGGGTGGCAATAATCTGGACCAGGAGCAGGCCAGTTATCTGATAGTTTGTTACACGATTAATAACAAGAATTCAACGTTTTTTTCTCTCGCCTCAGAGCCAAGGGATGTCTAATGATAGAAGAGTATTTCGCTTTCCGGCACAGTCTCCTTGCGAGAAGCACAATGTGGGAAGGACATTAATCGCCGTAGAATCTACACAACGGAAGCTACATTGATGCACCGAATATGAAAGTAAAAATAATGAAAACCGGAAAGAGGATGGAAGCAGTGGAGCAATTGAACATGATTGAGTCTCGCAAACTTGCAGTTAGTTCCTCAACGCTGCCTTCCCAAGTCAACTATGGAGTAAGATATTGCCACCAAGAACTTTTTTCTTTTCCTCTTTTCGTCTTTTTGCACCATCCATGATCCAAACTGCGAAGACGATGGCGTCCACAGCTTCAGTCACGGGGTCGTTGTGCAAGTGTCCGTAGTGTCCGGTTTAGCTTCATCTTGGCCTGGGCAGACGCCATCCATCTGCATGTTCATGAGAGCAAGTGGCGTGGCTTAATTACGCCTCGAGCTGTTTTCAGCAAAAAATTTTCTCTCTCTTTCTCTCTGTTGCTAAGCTAGTGGTCTGTGCACACCATGCTGACTTTGCAAGGCGGGAGAAGGGGGGCGTGCGTGTAAAACGAGGAAAAACAAGGTACATGGCACTTTGGTACCTTTTTCACTCTGAGCTTTCGAGCCAGGCTCAGGGTGCCATCCATGGCGTGCGCTCCAGTCGTTTCTTTGTGCAGATCAAGCCCTTTTCAGGGTCTCGAGATCTCTTCGACTGGGGTCTGAACCCAGCCCGGTCGGCCCTTGTCGTGCGTCTGCTCCGTACGTGCCGTGTCTCTCAGCCTCTCGAACAGGCTCCAAGAAAAGCTATGCGCAAGGAAAGAGAGATTTGTATTGATCGCCTTGCCTTGGAGGCAAGAATTCACTAGCGCAGGTGAGCACAGGTGTGCCCTCTTACCCCAGGCCAGCCACGAATCTCTTACTTTTTTGTCTTCAATTTTTGGGGGGCTTCTTCTTATCCCTGGGCTCGGGAAGACCATACAAATCGGGATACTTGCAGGACGGACAAACCTTTTTTATCAACACGGAAGAGCGAACCAAGCACCCCTCGGGCGCAAGATCGCATTGTGGCAGGTGCTGCGTTCTCCCATCAGATCAATTTTACACAAGATAAAAACAATTCCGAGGCTCACAGCATAACCACTTGGCATGAATAACGGCAGACGGTATTGCCACCTACAAAGACGGCGAGGTGTCGACGATCTCTCTCCGCGAGGCCAAGTGATGTGTTTTGGCATCATTCTGGAGATAGATGGCGCCGTCAACTAAAGTTTGACTCTATTCCATTCAACCTTTTAATTCTCCTCTTTTAACTTTCTCCACCCCTTTCCTAATCGACGTCGTCTCCGCACTAGGATGAGCCTTGTTTCTTTTAGCTTATATCTAGTACGAGTATGGCATGGGCTCGGCAAAAATAAAAGTAATCTCCGGAGCCGGGGGCCAAATCTGATAGACAGACATGAAGAACAAGAAAAAAAAAACGACAAGGGTGAAAAGGAAGAGCGAAGAGATAATATAAAAAGGGAAAAGGGAAAAATAAAGAAAAAATTTTACTGCATGCATGCCGGAGCATGCCTGTCTGAAGGCAGTCGTCCGCCCGGGGGCGAGGGGGCTACAGAAGTTGTGCATCTCGCACGTCGGTCATTCCCCTTGCTCGGGTTACTCTCTTTCCTTTTTCCGGCTTCGGTTTACATCCTGCACGAACTTTTTGCAGCTGCCGTCGAGATCGCCCCTGTCTCTGCGGTACTAGCGCCCGGCGCTGAGGGTCGACGCCGTGCTTCTTTCTCGGATACTGCACTCTCCATCATCGGCTAAGGACCGCTAGTCGGAGGTGCATCTAGATACAGAAAAGCAAGCTGACGGCTTTCCACCAGGGAGGAGATCGGGCCAAGGAGACGAGAGTGTCTCACAATAATAGGAAAGAAGGGATCTTCTTCTTTCATTTTTTGGAACACCTAGAATTTCAGCAGAAGTCTGCACATTGGTGACGACGATCGCGTTGGTCCGTGCTAGGCCAGGTCGCATCAATGGATCAATGGGGTCCGTCAGCTCACCACAAGTCCATCAATTGATCAAATTCGATGAAGCGCAGGACGCGTGCACACACGCACTAATCCCAATATTTCAATGATCAGAGCAAAAGTCATCGGCACGCCCATGGGTAATAGGTCAGTTGGCTCGGTCCAAATGGCTGCTGCGGACGCCCTTCTCCAGGGCACTATGCTGCTTGAGGGCTGTCAACCTTACTCGTTTTGACTGAATACTGGACGATCAAGTCCATTGTGTCCCCCAAGCCCAGGGACTCGGCCCGGTGACATGGGAATTTGGAAGGCGCTTATCTCCAATAGGGCCAATGTGCCAATAGGAAGCCAATACCAAGGCACAAAGAAGCCACAAGATCTTTTTGATGCCTGGTTCAGCTGAGGCGTGCGAGGCCAAGCTTTTACCCAATTGAGAAGGAGGTTCACACCTTAGCTCGCTGCATCAGCTCGATGCCCTAGGAAATGCTTGGGAATATCGCCGCGCTAAAAAGATGCTCAGCCAAGAAGGAATGAAAACTCTCAGAGGGCTGCTTGATGTGCGGGAGTTGCTTTTAGTGTAGATTGCCCATTTGTTTTCCTGGGAGCTGGACTTGCCGTGAAGAAAGCAAAAGGGCGCCAAAATAATGTCTTGGGCTATGGAAACCAAAGAAAATGTTTAGAAAAAAAATAAATTTAAAGATAGAGAATGAGGGAAAACGCAATTGGGAAATAGCTTGCAGATTCATGCCATTCTGGAAGAATGATGTGGGCGTCTGTGTGGATGAGAGTCATTTCTCATTCATCGCGCCATTGACGAAAGCTCCTTTGCCGGGACCAGCAGTTCGGGAGCTCGGCCGGCATAGTGCAAGAAAACGTGTGGATTCCAACCCTTTTCCGATCCTCAAACCCACACTGAATGACTTGAACGTCGCAAGTCCGATTTTCTTCGCATCAGGAGTACGAAGTCAAGAAAAAAAGAAAAATCAACAAGTTTAATTGAGTTACGAGGCAGGTCCCCATCAAGTGGAGGGGCGTACAACAAGAAAACAGTCATAGGGAAAATTTTCGCTCTCCCACGAGGCACAATGACGGCACCAGCGTGGTTAAACTCACGATGGGGCCAAGACCCGAAACGATGTGGAAAGGTTTAGTCGCTCGATAGTCTGACGAGTGGAACGATGCGATTTCGCTGCATGGCTCGACCGTGACATTAGCGCCGGCCTCCCCAAAAATAGCACGAGAGATAATCAAAGACAGTTTATTCTTTTTTGCCCTTTGTCGTGGGCGCCTCCATAGGGTTTCCGAATTCGGATGCCACAGCTGGATTTTTTTTTGGCTTTCTTCCTGCACCGAGGAAGCACGGGGCGAGCAATGATCGAGAAAGCTCAAGCTCTCGTGGAGCTCTTTGCCATCCTCGGTGTAGTGTTGTCAAGGGTAGAGGAGATGCATCAAGCTCTACTCCAAGTACACTAGGAAATATCAATCTCAGTAATTAATCCTACACCCTCATCGGCATCGCGGGGATCGCGGGGTCACATCTGAAGTCCGCGATCGAGATTATTCCCGGTCATCGCCATCGTCATCGTCTTCTCTCAAAGGGATTAAAATCCGGTTTATCTTTCAAATCCACCCTGCTTCGGTTAATGGAAGTTCATGCCCCATGACCCCATCCGGGTTTTTTGCCTCTTTTTTTTTTCGAGGGCGTTTCGCACGTGTCATGCCTCGTGAACCAAATCCCGGCCCCCAACAAAAAAATTCTAGAAATTGCCGAACAATTTGTTACAAGTGGGTGCGGTAATAGGTTCGGTGGATCTACGAAGTACCAGACGCGAGTTCTGAGTTACAGAGAGAGAGCCCTTTTGCGGTGATGATACCTCGAGCGTGGAACGATGTGGTGTAGTCGTATATCCGCCCAGCGTCCGATATCAGAGATCAAAGTTCCGGATAGCGGTCCCCACGATGTCTGAACACGGGTTTTATGGCACGGTGCAAGACCCGATGATCGATCCATACCTGGTGCATGTATGGTGCGCAACGGTTCGAAGAGCGGACAAAACCGCGTGAGAGTTCTGTTTGGCCTGTGTGGACTGGTTTCGTGGGGGTCACGGAGGGACCCTCTGTCTCGGGCGCACTCGGGTCCTCCATATCCTTTCCTCCTTTCACTGTCTTCTGGTCCGCACTATAAAATTGCGTTGCGTAGTAATTATGCACTGCTCCTAAAACGAAACCAGCACTTTCTCCACGGAACTCTCCAGGACAGGTAGATCCCGTGCCGTCTTCCATCGTACGGTATGGGTGGTAGTTGGGGGTACATGGTTTCATTCCCAATTTCATCTATTCTGACGACCGTTTTATCCAGCCCAAGTTTTCTTGGGGCTACGCGGGGGGTTTTAAGGCAGGCGATAGGTCAAAAAGGAACGAATTCGATCTGTCATTTTTAGAGGAGGCGCAGGAGCGGTTGACGCGCCAGATGTCAGCTTACACTGCTTCGTATGGCCTTGGCCATGTGCACTGATAGTGGATAGGATTCGTATCCTGGGGAGTTTCGACCTGGTGCAAGATCAGGATCAATTGATATCAGAAAAGAAACAAGATTTGAAGGCGACGGTGCGTCCGCACTCCATCGCTCCGGCCCCGAGCTGCCGCGTCTCCCGGACCAGCACCGGACCAGAGCTTGCTGCACTCACACGCATTATTATGACTTGAAAACGACATGAACCTACAGTGGGAATTGAGATTGGTGATAATATTAACTCTCTCACCAAGTAATACCGAAACAAGATCAACCATGTGGAGCAGAAAGAGCCACCTTCGATGCTTGGCATCCTTGCTGGGGTTCGACTGCCGTACTCCGTACAGGGATCAGTGACAAGACCCGCCCTCTCCGCCGTGGCTTCACTGACCTTGCCTGGCCTGGCGGTCTGCATCAAGCGCCGAGTTGCAAAAAGGGCAAAGTCGTGACAGCTCACCTCTGATCGTTCGGCGAGACACCGAGAACGACCCACCGATGAGCCTCAAAACCCCCAATGTTGAAAGGCTGCTGCTGATGGAGAGGGAATGGCCCTGATCTACAGCTTGCGTCCTTGATGAAGCAGGGTCCAACTAGAGAATGCCAGCCGTCATGTTGCTGATCTCGTCGGTATCTTGCTCTTTTCTTCTCCAGTCCTCTTCGCCCCCACAATCGCGTGGCCAACAAAAAATTTCAATTGATACGAATGAAAAAGGCCCCTCGCATAACGGTGTCCATACCACGCCGCCATCCTCGTGAGAATAATATTAAGATTGCGTCAGGACGCAGCTTATCACCAAACCACGAGGTAAGAAAAAAAAAAAAAAAGGATCATTAACCGTTCCTGCGTTGCAGTGCAGCTCTGCCCCTTTGCTACTATAGAAACTTACCCCCCCTTCTTCCAATGGTGCCACCATTAACTCACGATGGCGAGAGCTGATATCATTTAATGGGGACCAGGCGCGAGTCCCCTTTCCCACCACACCCCCCCCCAAAATTCACCATTTCACCCTATCTTTCGTTCATCTCGAGCTGCACGAGAGATGAGCCCTGGTGATTGGTTGGTGCCCCTCAACCTCTTATCTGGGGTATGATCCACAATAAATCAGACAGGGCCCTGAGGGACTAGTCGAAACGCATTGGATGCCACAGGACAAGTCTTTTTCGAGCACGTTTTGAGCTTGAAGAGGAAAAGCACTCCACCAAGACTAGTTTGCATTGAAAGCACTGCTCTCTTTTTTGCCTCTCTCCTTCCCAAGCCTAGACTGAGGTGCGCCTTGAGGACGAGGCACGAGCAAGGGGACAAGGAAATGGTCCAATTAAGGTATATCATTCCATGTGGGTGCATGTATAGTAGCATTTGCTTGGCCCTTTGCCATCAGTTTTATTTTTGCGAAGTATTTTTTTTTCTTTTTCTTTTTCAGACTAACCGCCACAGCCACTGAGGAATGGGTCGTTTTTCTGTCTTGGTATTTTCCTTCTTTTTATTTCGTTGTACCGTGGGAGATCTTGGTAGTCTCACCTCACACAGGTTCAATTGAGACCAGACCTTTCGCCTCCCTCCGTGCAACATTTCACACTCGGCATGAGCAGACTGCAATCCAACTGCTCCTCCGACTCTATTGGCGATCTCGTTTGTCTAGTATCGGCGCCCGATCCAATTCAGCCGGTCCGAATCCACCATAGAGACCCGCGACAGTTGTTCATTGCCAAAAGGGTCCTCCTAGATGGATTAGCTCTTCTGTATTAGGTCGTAGTTGTCATTGTGGGTATAGTTTGTCGAGAAAGTGAGCCCAAGAGTGGACCACAGGCAGATGTGGAGGTTTCCAACAGGCCAACGAGCTATCGTCTTTGATACACATTTCTCCCGATCAGTCAAACTACTCGTCTTGATTCTCTCTCCTGCACCACGGATCTAACGAGTCGGGCAGTCTTTTAACTCCTCGTTGTCACTGTGGTAGGTAGGAGAGAGGACCTGCTAGGGCTTTTTGGGCTTGGGGCCTAGGCCAACCCCAGCTTTCCAACTGGCAAGGGGTCCCTTCAACGACAGCACAGGAAAGGCTCTGGAACAATATATGCGTACGTACACTGCTTCGTAGTGGACTTATAATCTGCACCTGCATACTGCACGAGGACCCTCTCTGATGCATCTCTTGGCGAGAGTGGATTGGTACAAGTGGTCGAGTAGTATTTCGCCGTTTCTTGAGGCGCAAGTCCTGTCGGGCCTGCTTCTTCCTGCTTCCTGCTTTTCTTCTCCGAAATGCTGCTTCACGACATGGTATGCATCCAACAGCAATATTCGCACACTCTCTATTTGCCAGCCGTGATATCCAGGGGGTTGACGTGCCAATAATTGGCCCGTTGGAAATGGTGTCGTTCTCTTTCCCCATGCTTTCCTCCGCAATGCCGTCCTGCCTGTTACTACTCTGGTCCTACACCCATGTTTATTCTCGTCCCCCTCCAACCTGTGAGCTGCGAGGACCAGTCCTTGTGTGAGGTGGAAGCTCTGGCGCTGATTTGTCGAGTTTCCCCGCTTGGCATGCAGGTGTTTCTGGAAACGGAATAGCGCCATTCGCACCTGGCAGGAATTAGCAAGGGCAGCTCCCACCTTGACTGGCCTGGCGTCGCACAGCGCAGTTCGCCAATTTTTGAATTTTGCGGGGGGGAACAGAATGTGGTCACGGATAGGCACCGGATGCCTTGTTCGGGGCGGCTTGATCAAGGTCGTAGTGGGAAACCGAAAAGGTTGGTCGGCGACGGGAAGGGAAGAAGGGGCTAGACCTCTTCAATGAAGCAAGCTCAGCTTTTCGTAACACGACCTACGAGCTATGTTGGCGAGACTACGAAGCAGAAGAGCAGTCCTTGAGCATCTCTCTCTCTCTTTGTCCCACCTCTACGAGTAGATTCCTGCCGCATGTCGCAAAATGATCGTCTCAATATGCCACATCTCACCATCGCGCCCAACCCCTCCATATCCAAGTTTGGCCCGGAACAGAGGCATGAAAGAAAGAAACCTCCATGTTTCCCAATCACAAAAATATGTCTGTCCCATCACCATTAATAGCGACTCAATCGCGGACGTTTGGTGTAATAAATGCAGGTTGTAACTCTGCCCCTCTCGTCATAAATGACCAACGGTTGGCGACGTGGAGAACTTGCTCAGAAAGGACCTAGCCTCTCTGCTGCCTGCAGAGTTGCTTTCCCCACCTCTCACCTCGCTTCTCGCTTCCCTACGTACATGCAGATAGGATTGGCCCCCCCTTCTCTTCCTACCATCCTCCCAATCTAACCACGATGTGTTCTGGCACCACCGTCTTACCTACTCAAGCAAAGGAGCTGGGCGTAACCCTACTAGCTCCCCTCGGTCGGGTGCATCGTGAAGCTGCATGTGGTCAAGTCTGGGGATAGGTTATTGCTCCGTAGTGTACTTCGTAGGCGCACGTCGTCGCGTGGCTCCTCTCTCTCCCTCACCTAATCCTCACGAAAAAGACGAAAGTGGCTTGGCCTTGGCGCCGGAGAAAGCCAGTCGAGAACCAAGCCTCCATATCACCCTTTTCAGATGGATGGCCACCTTCTTTCGTCTTGAAGCTCCAATCCCAAGACGTCGACGCAGAACCGGTCACGAGGCCGTCCTTGTTCGGGAAGGGGGGAGCTCTCATGTGCATCGGAGCCAAGCGGATAATCTGGGCAGGCCAAGATGCCAAAGCCGGCGACGCCCTCAACTCCCTCTTGGACAATTACCTTTGTAGATTGGGGTGTAGTATCGTATAGCGTGGAGTGAAAGGAGAGGTGGGTGGGTGGCATCCACCTGACGTCCAATGATGGAAAGCAGGATTTGGGATCATCAAAGACAGGTTGTGGCCGTCCAGGTGAATTATGGCTATGACATCAATGATCTCTCTTCACTGTCGCATTTCTCTTCGTGTGTAAGTCTTCAATGTCCTCCAACTTAGGAAACACTGCTTCCGTACCCGGATGGTCTGGATCTTCGAGATGCCTTCATATTAACCTTGACGGTCAAAACCAGGGAAAGGGCGGCTCTGTCCCACCTCAACTGTAGACCCGACATTTTCGGGGGTTTGTCTTTTCATCAAACATCCACGCCCTTGCTACCTAAAATATGTCATCGTTGAGGCATCTGCTTTCGGCTGTGGAGAAATCGAGCTCGGAGATATAGTAGGCATCCAATATTCTAGGTGTACACCACATTCTCAAAGAAGATTTGATAGTTGCCGTTCTCTCTAGGCAAGTTCCACGCATTAGCTTAGGGCGCCCCAAAACTCGGAAAAAGGCGAAAGAACTAGCTAAGAATATTGATTCTCTGGAATGCTACGCGTAGACGAGCAGCCAAAAAAACGCAAGCTCCGTACAGTCATACGCAGCAAGTTCCGTCTCCCGGAGAACAGCGTCATACTGCTGACGGCTGACGGAACCAAGCCAACCCAGAGAATCACAGCCAGCGAGCGTTCCCAGTTTACCTTTGGTATGGGATGTTTTAATGTGCAGAGTCCAAATCCACCCCAGCTGTGCTAACCCCAAAGAAAACTAGTGCCCTTTTTCCCAAGCTACCTGACGCAAGCCCTTGAGCTTGTTCCTTCATGGATGCCTCAGGAGCGAAACCAAAAGAGACCCATCAGCTGGTTCCTAAGCCCACTGAGCTTATAGTGTTCGTGCGTTTCAAGAAGAGTTGGTCGATATTTGCAGCAAGTCACGACATCCAGTAAAAATTTTTCGTCTCGGTGGTCTGCTGGTTCAATGCTCCATTGACACCCACCAAATCGAAACTGTCGAAACGGCTCTGCTATCATTATGGTACGTGAGTTATTACTCAGACCCTCGACGAAGGAGTCTTGGAAACTAGTTTAGCAGAATTTTTTTTTTTCCTTTCATCTCCCATCGTCGTCAGATTGTGCTTCTCCGTGGCTCGTGGATGCGATGATTCATCACAAAAACAGAATAGACTCAACATCCAAGGTGTGCACGGTGTACTCGGGTTCACGAGTCTTTCCTCTTCGAAGACTTTCCAGCTCGCAAGGTCTTTCCCCAGTATTACTGTAAATCCGTCCGAAAGCTCCTTGAGTTTATACTCGGGTGCCGATTTCAGGTGTAATTCTACGAAGCAAGAAATTTATTGTCTCGGTGAATACACCGATAAGATGGGTTCGGATTTCTGACGCTGAAGACGCAATGCAGCAACATTCAGACCAGTAGCCTCACCATGACAAAAACCGCCCAGAGCATAATTGATAGCTTATTCTAATTCCAATAGAAGAGACAGGCGCCCCCTGAGGCTGGCTGGGCTTCGTCTGTTGCAATTGTTTTGAGTCACTCTGGAAAAATTTTCTTAGGATTGATGATGTACCTCTGGGCAGATTTTGTGCACAGCTGTACGCGATTGCACCACCTCTTCACTATTCTCCGTATTCAACCAAACTTATTCGCACGCCTCTGGGACGACGGAGTGGTCGAGTCAAATTGAGGTACTTCTCTCAATGTACCACTTTTTGCTCTTGCCATTTTGCAACAATCATACGCCATCCGACGAAGCAGTTTACGTGCTTCACCCCTCTACCCCCCTACAGAGGACTAATGGTACCGCCTTAATGCTCCTGGCCACTGCTGTCTAGGATGTACTGGGGTGTGTTCATAAGAGCTTTGCCAACAAGACTAGTAAACTTAAGAAGACACCCCCTCTCCCTCTTCCACACAATTCCCCCCACCCCCCCAAAGGAGGGTGTAGGAACACGCCCATCCTTTCTGAGCAACCTGCCTGCAGGGCATCATGGTCCAGGTGGGTCCCCTACTCAGACCACCACCCCTGTCGGCTCTATGAAGACCCCAGTCAACTTTACTCTCATACTGTAGGCTGCGATGAGAGGGGAGTGACTTTGTTCCTTTTTGTATCCTTTCTGGCATTTTGTGAGGGAAGTGACATTCTCCAGGCGCTAAGTGACTGCCCAGAACCAGTCATCCTTGGTGGGCCTGGCTGTGAGCATCGAGAGAATATATGACCAAGCCTCTTCCACCTTCAAGCTTTCCCTCTTGATCCTCCCTCTCTTCACTTCACCACGATACGAACCTTCTTCCACTTCATCTTTTCTCCTCAACACGATCACAACTCTCAATCGTGTACTATCTCTACCTGGATATGGTACAACTTGTTTTCTTTTCGACATAACATCCTCCACCACTCTATACCAACTCTAGACCAGGCGTCTTGCCTCGAACCAACACCCACACAACCACCACTTAACGAGCAACCTATTTGGCCTGTTCGAACTCGACTCTTAGTCTTCAACATCAACTCACTCACACACACATCAACCATCACCATGGCTTTCGATCTCTGGACCCACCAATTCTGCCTCGGCTGCGACAAGCAAACCGACGGTGCCACCTACTGCTCTGAGTCGTGCAGACTCGCCGACTTCGAGAAGACCTGCTCAACACCCTCGAGCGCTTCCAGCTCTCTTTGCTCCTCTCTCCCCTCGTCTCCCTTCGTCAGCTCGACCAAGTTCTACCTCTCTCCTGCCTACGACTTCAGCGCCGCGCAACCCTACGGCAGCACACCTCAACCTCAGTCCTACCTCACCCAGCGGACAAGTACGAGCCAACAACAACCCCGCAGGACTCTCACTCCCTCCAGCTCCCACAGCAGCCTCTGCTCGATACAAAGCTCCTCGTCGAGCGGCTCCGAATCCTTCCAGCTCTCCGAGAGGTCAAGGAAGGAACTTCAAGCCTACGCCGTGTCGTTCGAGCAAGTGAGACTTCAGCGTCGACGATCGTACTGAGAAGACCACGATTAACACGACATCCTCTACTCTCTCCACTGCGAGATTTCGCAATCCACTCCACTACTTCACGATAACGACGACGACCACAACACTACTCAACTCCTCTTTTCATACACATACCTACCACGACTATACTGTGGCCCAACCTGCCCGGGTCATACACTACTAGCCTTGGCATTTTCGAAGCAACCTATGCTTTCGGCATCGCAACTCACCAACATACGAAATTTACACAACGCATCTCTCCTTTGTTAGAAAAAAATTTCTGGTTGTATCAAAAATGGCATTACACCGGAGCACGGCATGATAAAAAAAGTATTTTGATTTTCGTTTCTTCTACAACAACGAAGATCCTTGTTTTTCTCGCCGGTTGCACTGCTTCTTTTATGAGCATATGGTTCCAACCAATCTGAGATACCACAGGGATATACACTGGGACGGCGAAACCGCACCTCGGGTGTTGTTTTTACATGTTTTACTTGTTTATTACCTTTTTATACACAACATGGCATTATGGGCTTTCAGGGGGGAAACCTGGGATTCACGATTTGGGATTATAAGAAGGCGAACCGTTCAGACTGGATGGTGGGAACGCTTCTGGGACTGGCGTTTGGATGAATTGCATCATACTCATTTGTATTCCCCGTTTTCCCTTGCGGAAAGGAGAGATGGGAGGTGTACTTTTGGAGGGCAAAAGATGCCAACAATTGTGTACAGGATCGGATCGGATCAAGATAGAAAGACACAAAACATCGAGGGTTTATTGAACCTGAACAATTTTTTTTTTTCTTCTTTGAGATAGAACACGAACTCCCCAATTGTCTAGCTATCTGAATAAGACAAAGACCCAGTTCGAAACTCAACATCATAGCTCCCACTTGCACTTGTTTCTTTCTCTTGGTAACTGAACTCCCTCCTGAGGATCCACATTCCTCAATGCGCAGAGCCAAATCAGGCACGGAACGGTAGGCTCGGGAGGCATTGATGAAGAAACGAAGCTCACTGAGCGGAATTCTCTGTTGGCCAACCTGTGACCAGTGGGTTCTCTTTTCGCTCAGGATAATCCCAGTAATTGACCAAGGAAAAAAAAAAAAAAAAAAAAAAAAAAAAAAAAAAAAAAAAAAAAAAAAAAAAAACGCCCAGATTGATTATTGAAAGCCCAGTGGGTTTCACCCGTGTAAGTTCAATGGAGGCGAAAAAGAAAACGCCCTACGGGAACAAGGCAAGGCCCATTTGCCCGCTCCGGACGACCCCGGACTTGGCGGCAGGCCAATGGACTGATGTGCACATTAAACTGGCCCATTTTTGTATGGGGGCAGCCGTATATTTTTTGCCCATGGGACGCACGCACAAAGAGTGGTACTCAGAAGAATCGTCGATGCGCCCGCAGGTACCTTACCATCGCTTAAGCTGCAAGCTATGGGCAGGACGGCGTACGTGTACATTGAGAATCGACCCATTTTCTTCGTTTTTTTCCCCTTTTCGATTTTGATTCTGCGGTCCGGCCGTTGAAGCCTTACTGCGTGCTGCGTGGATTAACGTTTTTTTCTTCTTCTTCAATCCCTGTGTGATTTTGTTCTTCTCCACATTTGCTTTCTTTTCTTTTGCTTCCATCGTCCCTCAATCCTTGTGTGTCCGAGTCATGGTTGTGCTTCCTTCGTGTTTTTTATGGGGCCTCGTTCTAGTCAATTTGAGCTTCCTTGATGCCGCTCGCAGTTCGTTAACCAATCTAATAATACACCCGTAGAATTGACGGAGGTTTCTTTACTGGATTCTATGCACTTCTGTCATAATGCTGAAACTTGCTCTTTTGCATCCTCCACAGAGCACTAAAATCGACCCACATGACGTGGGCAGATGCGTCCGTTTTAGCGGTGCTCCATTGCCGCGATCAGTGTCCGCGCAGAGGCGTATTCAGTGCTTTCCTCATATTGTTTTGCGATCCGTGTGTTATAGGTAGGATCAATTGGACGATTTCCTTAGATGCCGGAGGCCTTTCTCCCCTTTCCCCCTTCCCGCGCCATGCTAAAGTTGGAAACCTGGCCGGATGGAACTCTGGCACATTTTCGATCCCCTTCTTTACCTCGATCTCTGAACCATATTATCCTCCCACTCTGCAATGAAGAGTGGGGGTGACATGAGCATTTAGTGCAGCACTGCAAACTTTCGCGCTGGGCCTCCGTAGGGCCCCAGGCCGGGATGAACACGGGAGGGAAGGCAAGTCTAACAACACAGCCTCCACTATGGTGTAATACCTCCACTTAATTCCCCCTTCAACTGGCTTTGACGACAGATTGAACTTTTTTTCGTCGCCCTCCATTCGACCAGTTTCTCAAAACTGGGGCCTTTCTTGATTACCTGATCTCCAGGGCGGAGCCAATGAAACTCGGTGACAGTGGCACACTCGAATCGCTCCATCGGGCAATAAATGCTGTGAAAGGGGTGTAGCATCGCTTAGAGAAAACCGCACGAGGAACTTCTTGTTAGTGCTTCTTTGATCATCGTGCTTTATTTTTTTTCTCCGCAATTTTTCTTGGGGGCCCACCGTTCGGGTGCAACGGAGGATCTCGAAGTTTCTCGCGGATGTTGTGAAGATTTCCGGATACTACGAAGTATGAGCTCATCCAGGTACCATTGTCGGGCTGGGCAAGTGGCAGTGGCAGTGGCAGTGGCACAACGACGGCGGCTTCCATCAAGGTTCCCGGTGAAGCTTACACTAAACATTGACCATGAACTGACGACGACGACAATACGATTTGATAGTCTCCATCAAGAGATCCACTTAGTAATCCACTGTGGATAATTCCAGTATCAATCTCAAACTCAGAGAAGAGTCAGAGTGGGTTCACCACAATCCCACCGTTGTTTCTGCCAATGAGTGACACCAAGCATAGCACGCAGACACAGCAGAATCCACCAGAAACGTGACAAAAAAAATTCTTGCTAGATTCGAATCCTCTTGGTTCTTGGTCACGGTGTTCCCCCTTCACGTTCTCCGAAACAAGCACGATAGAAACAAACCCACATCAAGTGGACTCTTCGAAACGTCAAAAGGAAAAATTTTTACATCTTCGTCTTGTGCTTCGCTCTCGTGATCCTGCTTTTTGAATTTCCACATTTTTTTTAAATTATTTTTTTCTCGTGTCGGTTTGTGGCATCGGCGGGTCGAACTTGTTTTGCGTTCTTTCCCGAGACCCATGAGAGGAATATCGAACCATGTAGGCATGTGGATAAATGAAATGTAGGCAAAAAGGTGCAAGCGAGAGACACCAGAGACACTCGGACTGCTATCGTCACCATGCACTTTGTTCTCCGTTCCGTACGTTTGTTTGCATATGCCAATTCGTGTTATGCTCTAATGCCACACACCTCCAGACATGCAGACCTAACCTGCCTCATTCTATGCACGGCTCCAACTCAGTAGGTGCATTCTCGCCTCAACTTTCTTCAGACAATCGGGCCGGAACAACTCGGCGTCCACCTCCGCGCCGTGAGCAGGTATGGCCCCGGATACTACGAGCGGAAGCACGAGATATCTTGCTGTATAGGGCCCCGGTTCCTTTACTACGGGCAGCAATAGCAATAGCAGTGCCGGCGCCTCCCCGCCTCAGCAGCAGTTGAATGAGTCTTCCGCTCTCCCATAGGCTCTATGCCTGCGATTCAGCAACCCGAGGCCGCCTCACAGCCCGAGATAGCCAGGCTCTAGCCGGGGCTACATGGCGAACCAGGACAGAAATGTGTCCATGCCGTATAGTTCTGTCCGGGGTTTATGCCCACTTGCAAGAAGGTTACGACTATTCTCGAGTACTGAAGCCGTCGACTCTAGTCTCGCCTGCCCACGTCTCGGCGCCATACGATCGGGCCCCTCCGTCAAAATGTCCCCGCTGAACAAATTGATAGCAACACATCCTGGCCGTGAAGCTGACAGAGTTTCCCCTCAAGAAGGGGGGTGAGTCTTGTCATCTTAGTTTAGAAAGAGCCCGCGTGGCTCCAAAGCAGCTTCTAGATCCATCGGAGGGTTCCACGTCCCAGGACAGGCTGGCGATGGAGTCGTCAACTCCATAGCATGATGCTCTCCGCAAGCGCTGAGAGGCATATTCCTGGAGGATTGGTTTCGAATACATTGATATCCACTTCGTCTCGCTCTGGATACCCACCGAAAGCCATTAAATCACGGTCGGACACGTCCAGGTCTTCGTTCCCGTCTCCACACTGGGCCCTCCATCCCTTCATTTACCGGTCGGGGTGAAGCCCACGTTTCCCCTTCTGACCGAGGACTTCTCGTAGACCAGTCATCCCAGTTGTACAGCTGGCGTCTCGATGTTTGTCGGATTCAGCGCTGGAACAATAATCTAGAGTGCATAAAAGACAGATCCATTATCGTTTCTCCATTATCAAAATATCCTCCAATGGACATCCAACAAGTATTAATATTAGAAAAATAAAAATAAAACAAAACCCATAGCATAACCCAGATATCATGCCAACATCTGATCAATCCGGTAAACCTGCCCCATCCACGCCATGACAAGCCGTTGCAGCAGAGTCCGGCAGTTGGGCGGCGCGCAGTGGGGCTCCGGACCTTTCACGCCTCCCCTTGCCTTCTTTCCCTTGCCTGCCCACTTGTCCTTGTCCACTGACCCCGGCACCGACCAATCCGGATGGTTCGGCAGCCCAACTCCGATTCCGGGATGGGGACCCATAGAATGTGACACGGAGGAAGGAAGGAACAGCCTGAATGGAGCAAAGAATCCTCTCGAACAAATTTTCAACCTATCAGACCCAAGCATCAATGAGTAAGCAAGTTTCATGAAGAGGAGTCGCTCGATTTCGGGCTGTCCTGTTGGACCACGTCACAAGAGTGGGAAAAAGAGTCCGGTTTAGTTTTGATTCCTCATTTGCCAGGCTGCTTTCTTTTGTTGACTGCTGTTCTTGGGTCGTCGTCAGACAACCTTGCTTCATGGTCATATCCGGTTTCACGCCCCCTTCAGGCACCAGGATTGCCTGGGCGTTCGAGATTCGTGGGCTTTACTGGTCGGCCAGGATCGGGATCAGGATTTTAATTGATCTTCTCCACACAATTTGACCAATTGCCAGATCAAGAGAGTCGTGGACACTGTGAAGATAATTCCACCCGGCAGGACGTGAGTGAACATACTTGCAGAGTCTCGATGTCGACGCACCAAGTAAAAAAGAGTTGCACAATATTGCAGCCCAACAGGGGACAAGACAGCCGGAAAGGGTGGCAATTGAGCAAATTCTTCCCCCAAAAGCTCTCATAAACAACCAATTCCCCAATCAACGGGTTCAATGCTGCCTCTGCGTCCTGCATCCCATGAGCCCTGTTTCCCCGATTCGGATTGATCATTGATCCCGTCATTGATCGAGGCATCCCGTCCAGAGAGAGAGGCTCAGCCCCAAGTTTGCCCTTCTTCCCCACTCTGCATCCGGAGGCAGGATTCAGTATGTATGTACATATGTGTATGTATGTGCGAAGCACGAATGACTAGCAAGCGCTCTGCTGCATGACCTTATTCGCAAGAATCAGTTTGGTCTCTCACTGGGAGAGCCTGGCGAGGATCTGGCACCGGGATTGGGACAGACAGAGAGTGCGCAATGCATTCACAATGCCTCAATGGGAGCATATTACACGTATTACATGTAAGGCTCCCTCGAACAAAACACAACAAGGTTGCTCCTCTCAGATGAAACACCCGCTCCACCCAACCGGAAGAGATCCTCTCATGGCAGAACTGACGGTGATTCGCTCGTCAGCAACCGATCTTTTGTTTGCCTGCCCCCCGTAAATAGCGTAAATAGGACGATAATAGATTCCTCACCCCCAACCGAGGCCCTTCCATAGGGATTCCACTTCCACTACATTCATGCCGGGCCTGGCCGATTCGCGAACCAAACATGTTGCAACTCTCCCTTGTTGACTCTGGCCGGGCAAATCACCGAGCTTCACGAGCTCGAGCCAATGGATCTCGAGATGAACCCATGGCCTTCCGAAACCTTCTCTGTCTCTTACAAACCATCACCACCCACACCCCCTCCTCTTATGTAGGAAATAATATAATTAGGCTTGGGTTAATGCGGAACGAAGCAACAAGCTCTCAAGCTTGATCTCGAGAGAGTTTGCAGGCGTGTGCTTTAGAGCCATGTTCCCTGGCTAAAATGTGTGATGTGATGTGATGTGAATGGTTCGTGGGACAACGTTCCTGCCATTTCCCTGTCATCTCGTTGACAACGGAATGGAACTTTAACAGAGAAAAACTTTTCAAACTTTTCTTTTATTCGGCATTTCGAATTGTCAATTACCATTGACTCTCCTGTAATTTACCGTTTGAATGTTTAAATCAATCGATTTTTAAGATTTTAAGCATTTGAGTTCCGCCGGGACAGGCTCAAAACCTCATCATCTTCAGGGCCGCCTCGTCAGTGGCGCCTTCATTTTCAGCAAGAAGATCAAAGTGTGGTGGCGATTGTCCGCGTTCCCTCACCCAGAATTATGGGCGTAAGACTGTTTTCCACGGAGATCCATAGCTCTCTCGAGATCTTTCCTTCAAATTCACAAAGTTTCGACGGCTCAGGGAGATAATTAAGCGCTAGTATTAAACCGGTAAAGGGGTGTGTCCTCATCGAGGTGCCAGACTCAAGGAAGAAGGAAAAGGACCGCCATTGAAAAAGACAGAATCATAGACGGACACCACAGCGACGGTTTTGGACATATTTCTTCTTCTCTCGCACTTTTTGAACTCTGTAGAATATTACTCTCTCCCTTCTTAGCCAAGTGCTCTTCCACACGCCCCCTCCATCAGTGCTGGGGCAGTTCGCCTGGATACTGAATAGAGAAACCTTGTCTCAGTGCCATGATCTAGGAAGTAGGTTCGCATTTTACACTTTCCAACGGCGTTGCGAGTTTGAGTTGGGGGGCTTGGGGCCTAATCCACTTGGAGCATTCGTCTGCACACCTCGCACTGCACCTGCACTGCGATGTGAATCTGTTCTGATGTTCTCTGTCGCCTGGCACCATCGTATGCTGTGCACTTGAGTACAAGGGAGCAGGCTTGGGGGGCAAATTTCTGTTTCTGGAATCGGTTCGCCTTGTCGGTTTTGGGTTTTCCCTGCCTGTTTTTGTGCCTTGAGGATTGGGCACACCCGCCGATACGAAGGAGTGTGAGCCAAGGCAATCAATTGATGGTAATACTAACTTGGAGCACAAGTGTTGGTGTAAGATATTGCCAGGCGATTGATATTACTCTCTCCCTTCTTAGCCAAGTGCTCTTACACAAGAGCTGCTAACTCCGTCCCCTTTCCGATATTCTCCTCACCCAAGAATTTAAACAAGAAAAATTTTCTGCTAATTCCAAAAAATTTTTGACAGTCAATAAGACAAGGCCGCATGTCTCAGCCAAGCCCACCGGCTCTGGTTCCAGGTCCTCGAAACCCATTGGGTCGGGAATGTCTAAGACCTCGAGGAGAGACAAGACGAAATCTCGGAAGACTGAGAAAGCAGTTCGGTAACAGGACAGCGGCATGAGAGAAATTCCTGGGACAAGGGCAAGACATTGAGTAGCCTCGTTGCTCTGGAGGAAGGAAGAGAAGGGAGAAGAAATTTTTCACGTCCATTCACACATATTCCCGGCTAAGAGTCCGAGTTCATCCGTCACGAAACGAGTTTGTCGTCAACAGACATAAATTCTACCACCCGACGTGTTAGTGTGTTAGTGTGAAGTTGTGCCCGCATCGGAGAGACAAACTATGATAAACACCACCAGACGCTCCCAAAATAGAGAGGGAGAGTCCCCATCAATGGTTGAGTCTTGTTGAGGCGAGCTGTTGTTATTGTTGTCTCCCCCTTCTCTGACTTTTCCGAGATATTATCACATTTTCCGACCAATTCGAGTGAAAACTCTTAATTACCCACAATTCAGATTCCAACCCCAGTCCGGATCATTAAATCCTGTTCGCCGATGCCTTTTTCGGATTGCCCAGCCAGGCTTGAGGGAGGAACCTCGCCTCGCCTAGCTAGGCGGAACCATACCCACGCCCCCGCCTTCACTTCTTCGTACTCATCGAATGGAGACAGCAAGAAGAAAAACAACTGGACTTGATACGAGATTTGGGCCAGCATCAATTGCTAAGTTCGGTGACTGGGTTCCTGGTTCTAGATCCGGCAGCACCTGGTGAAGAGCTATTTGAAAACATAAACCTAATGCTCTATCCACTCCTTTAGACCCGTTGCCAGGTGGCGTATTTCAAGAGGAGGGCGCCGAATTCACGTAAATCTCCGCCGAAATGCAGGCATTACCAAGTACAGCCAATGGAAGTCGGACGGAGAGGAGCGACCACGGCCCGACGAGGTCTTACCGCATTCCCAGCTGGACTCCATCGTCTTCTCGGTAAGCGTCCAGAGCAAGGCTAGCGAAGGTCTCGATCAGGCGGGCTCAAATCTCGGAAAGCCAATTCCAAAGGGAAACTCGTCCGAGGACAAAAAGTCCTAAGAAGAATGACGAGCCAAGACCCCCGTTGCAAGCCATCATCTTAAAAATAGAACGGAGACGAGAGGAGGCCAATCATGGACACAAGTCAAGCATAAAGCATTCACACCAACACACATGCACCACCA